>MJUU01030154.1:3448-20641 GCA_002080025.1 Modiolus philippinarum
TATATATATATATATATATATATATATATATAACTTATGTATTAAGGCAATTAATGTCATTGTACTATGTGTATGTGTTTGTATAGTGCCCTCACGGGCCTATTTTTATGGAAAATAAAAGTTCTTCTTCTTCTTATCCTATTTCAAATTTTGGTGTACCAATAAACGGTTTTCAACCAATGACATTATGTTATTTGCAAAAATATTTTGGTATACGCTCTACCAATAATTTTTTAGTTTCTGAAACGGCAAATTGAAGAATTCCTAGAGTATCAACAAAAATTAAAAGATGACTAATATATAAGATAAAGAGCTAAATTTTACAAAAATTCTTGATGTACAGAAAAAATAACCCCGGTTTAGATTAGGTCAAAAAGTGGACTCTGTAATTAAAGTACCTAACGCCTACTCTTTGTGGCTGACTTAAATAATCAATTTTATCCTAAATTAATACAAGCAAACATTAATGATTGGGTGTAAATCATTCAAGTTCATCAGTACAAAATTACTAAAAATTATGTTGTATAAAACATGGCATGCCTTGCCCATATTCACAGCATGATATACTGATTCATGAGTGTTCAACGTATCCCTAAATTGTTTCTTAAAACCTGTATAATGCAAATTACTCCAAGGAAAAAAAAATCTCTGATATTTTATTTTCTTGTAAACAAGATGCTAAAAGTACTTGCACTGAAGTTCTCATTAAAGCATTCCTTAACAAAAGTCTTCATCATTTGAAACTACAACAGTCTGCTCCATAAAAGGCACTAGTCTGATGCCTGAGACTAGTAAATTTGAATTTGGACTAGTAAATTTTTTGAAATACTAGTCTGACCGGACTACCCGTAGTAAGAATTTTTGTAAAAAGAATTTTTATAATGCATTTTCCAAATCTACAATATTGCCTTACGGATATCATGGTAAATTTTTTTTCTATTTTTTCGGACTAATAAAATGGGATTCGACTAGTAAATAAAAAAAGTTTTTGGAGCAGACTGCTACAATTCTCAAAAGCAAGTACTTTTTTATCCAAAGAGAGACAAAAAACTAATTTTACTTGTATATCCTGTCCACACTGCAGTTTCTTAGCATGGGATCTAGATTTATCGTTTATGTGGAATCATTCTGGAATAATCACATGATTTTCATCACTAAATAGATGGATCAAGTTCATTCTTGAATCACTCCTGAATTGCTTCAATCATAAACAGGAAATTCAGAATGATCTAGAAAAGCTTTGTACACAGTCTCTTTGTCCGGTAACAAGAACAAGAAGTGAACATGTTGGAGCTTGTTTGTATTCCTACTCGGTTGCATAAATTGTTGTTTAGTGAAGCTTTTGTGATAATACACCTCGCCTTTCGTAAGGGAGCAACCATTTGATTTTTATTTGGGGGGGGGGGCAAGGAAGGAACGACTGATCCTGGATATTTTTTTTTCACTCAATTTCTGAGCCTGACATTTTTTTCTCACTCAAAGTAATCCTGTCATTTTTTTCGGTTAAAGCCAAAAATTTTGCTTCATGTATGTCATCCTGGTTATTTTTTTTCAGCTTCCTCCTGTCCTGATTTTTTTTTTCCGCCAAATTTCTGATCCTGGATTTTTTTCAAATTCCTTCCCTGCCCCTCATAAAAATCAAATGGTTGTTCCCTAAGTTAATTTGTCATGAAATTGGTAAAATACATGTATTACATCTGAAAACTATAAGAGTGCAGTTTCATTTGCCTACATCCTAGAATCTAATTTTTCTATTTTTATTAAATGTAAGCTAAAGTGAAGTAGATATACAACAATATCTGAGCACACTTTTCAGAGACAGTGTTCCTCCCTAACACTAGTATATATTTGTTCTAAGGGAGTAACAATTTGATTTTTATGGAAGGGGTGGGGATTTAGAGAATATCTGATCCTGGATATTTTTAGTGCCTATTTTTTTCTCTCACTGGAAGCAGTCCCATCTTTTTTCAGTCAATATTGCCAGGGATTTACCATCATGGTAAATTTTTCAGCTTTTTCCAATCATGATAATTTTTTTCTCACCAAATTTCTAATCTTGAAATTCTTTTTGGAATTAGCTTCCAAGCTTCCATAAAAATCAAATGGTTACTGCCTAACATGTCTACCAAGTTTGGATATCCCCTGAATTCATATCCTAATAGACAATATTTGCTTTGTTCTGTGGGTGTTATAAACTTATTTGATTGAATGTTTATGTCTATGTCTGGATTTCCTGTTCCTTTATTTTAATATCAATAAAATAAAGTGAAGAAAATAAATTTTTCTCAAGTCGAAAATGTCATTGGGTTAATTCAATTCAACACCTACATCCAGACATTTTGTTTCTTGTGCACATCACAAGGTTAAAATACAGAAATATATTCATTTTCAGACAAGTTAGACATAGTGTAATTCAAACATTGAAATGTTATTTTCACAATTTTCTTGCACAAAAATTTCCAGAGGGAGTAATGTTCACGCTGAAAGTTCTAAAACTTGACAATATTATTGCTTTTAAATATAACACTCCCAAAACTTAACTATTTGTGTGGGGGGAATTTTCACGGAATTTTCTTGACCGCGTAATTGTAGCTAAATATTACCCCCATGTTTACAGTATTATCAAAAACTAGATTTACAAAATTAAACATATAAAATATAAACTAATACCTTGATGGTGATTTTATATCAGAGCTACTAATGACAGGGCCACTTCTATCCATGTCCATATTACATCCACTACCATTTAGAAAACACTGTCTTTCTTTAGTCAAAGGAAGTTTTCAAATATATTCCTACACAATTTGATTATCCTATTTTTCAAAGTACAGAATTTTTATTTCAGGTATGCTTCTTCCAATAGAATTATTTAATTCAAATTCTCCGCAAATTTCTTCCTAAAAGCTGAAATTTAGTCCAGTGAGCTATTATATATGACTTCAAAATCCTTCGTTTCTTTTAACCTTAAATAATTTCCTGCACTAAAGTTAACAAGTGCAATTTTACAATTAAAATTAAAAAAAAATATTAAAACATCTTCCTCATCTGATGATTTCTTTACGATTGATCCCGACCTCTGTATTCACACTTTATTCACACTTTTAACACATCATGACATTTTGAAATCTTACTCACGTCACCAGGACAGCAATTTGTATTCCAACTTAGCACTCTCTAGAATCTAAGGATGTTGTTAACACTTTGAACTTAATGCGCTAAACATCATTCGTGGAACAGAATAAAAATGTGACATCTTCATTTCCTCTTCAAAATATATTAACTTTTATTCACTAGGTAAAGTTAAAAATTATACAAGTTCCAGGCACAGATATAATTTCTACGGAATAAATTTTATTTCTTTTTTAAGTTTTCTGACAAATCAGCACTACACATTCAACATCAAGATTCCAAATTAATACTTGATGTACATGACATGCAATCGTTTTTCAATTTTCCTGGAGACCCGATCAATACAGGGTTTTCTGAACTATAAATTAATTTAGTACATATCTATTATAAAGAATGAATGTTATTTAAAATTTTCCGGATTAGTGGTCGCTGAGCCTGCTCAATAAACCTTCGTCTAACGGACTAAAGCCCTTACAAGCACAATGTCTTTTATACCACTGTAATTAGATTTTTTTTACTCAATTCTGCAAATTTACTGCACTCAAGTAAAAAGGTAAAATTATATAAACTTGATAATCCTGAGGTCCTGATTAAGGATAATGGAAATCTGAGAGGCTGACAGAGAGGGTAACTGACCTGAAATGTCGTTAAACACACTAAATGACAAATTGCAATTCCTTGATAAATGTTTTATATCCTTCAGGAGGCCATTAACACAGTCTATCTTCCTATAACCACTCAGAGAAATCGGAAATGTAGGTCCTTATGTTTCAATTCCACTTCAATCAACTATTAGATAGTTCAAGCTCTAAGCATAAAATGTCCTCTGACAATCAATCCGGTACACAGAGTGCACAAGTGTACAGTGATTGGCAATTTAATCCACAAGATGTAATAATCTCATGTGAAAGAAAGGAAAAAACACAACTTTCGCAATTCTTATGCCTTTACAGTTGATGATAATATCGAGATAAAAAAATTCACTTTTTCCTTTTCAGACCAGCAGAATAAATTTTGAATGGAGAATAACAAGTTTTAAGTAAATATCACGGATTAAAAATTAGAGATTGCGTCATCAATCCATACAAATTAATCTTGATTAAATTTTTGTATGAGGTGAAATTTTTTTTTGAAGTTTCTAATAGTTATTGCGAAATCATGACACACACACAATCCCTCAAAGTGCACAATAACATGATTTATGACTGAAAAAAATCTCTCCTGCAGTAGATTATATATCACAAATACACCTTATTATAATAACTTCCGATATCCATTTATAATTGTATCAGTGACTTGTTAAAATTGAATGTTTGTCAATGTTTGTACACATGTATATATCAGCACTTGAAACCACACTCAATATACATTGATATATTACAATCAGAAATCTGATTCAATGAAGAGTTACAGTTATGAACTTGGTTAAATATGACATTTTAACCTGATGTAAAATGTAATTGTACCTATGTCAACAATTTACTACCTATCACTATATATCCTTAATATATTTCCTGGTGGTAAAGGTATTGACTTGGGATGACTGGCAGGTTAATGTTTTATAAAGCGCCCATTCAGTAAGTGCTTTATTTACATGTTTGACCATGAGGTCAGAGATACCATAAATGTACATGTTAGCTAATTAATGATTGGGTTGAAATCAACCACCTACATGGATGGTTAGATCATTCATAAACTAATAAGGCTCATGAAGGGCTCAAATTAAGGAAAATAGTCTTCCCCTGCTCAAAATGTACTAGTATATAAAACACTAGGGCTAGAATAAGAAAATGTCTTCAATAAGGATTATAAAATATTGAATTCCAATAAGAAAATATCTTCAATACTGCACATAAACATTGGGGGGGGGGGGGGGNAAAAAAAAAACTGGAAAAACTGTGAGCAAGGCTCTCAAAAACATACCCCCCTCCCAATTTGAATCCAGATGTAAAAAATCATCCCCCCCCCAAAAAAAAAAAAATTCAAGTCATATCAACTTTTTAAATAGCTGGTGCACAATGGCAATAAGTACTGAAGTTTCATTGACTTTCACAAAGAGGTCTAGGAGGAGTTGTCGCTACAAAGTATGTACCCTATGGCCAAATTAACTAACAGAAAGACAAAGGACACCATGATCACTATCTATCAACCACTTAAGCGGGAGGTATAAAAAATAGTAATGGTACATTAAATGATACCCCTCCACGTTTCACAAATTTTCAGTTAAAAAGGGGCATAACTCTAGAACCCTATGTACTGCTGAACCAAAAATCACACTTGGCCTGTGTTTTGTGGTAAACAATGTACATACATAGTATATTTCATTCACAAGTTATCAGTCTGAAACCCTAAAATCTGAAAAAATTTCAAAGTTTCATACCAAGTTTGAAGACAGTATATGTTATTTCATTCACAAGTTATCAGTCAGAAACCCTGAAATTCGCAAAATTTCAAAGTTCCAAAGGGCTTAACTCATGAACCCCTTGGACCTCTGAACCCAAAATCAAACTTGACCTGAGATTTGTGGTAAACAACGTACATACCAAGTTTGAAGACCTTCAGTTATTTTGTTAACAAGTTATCACTAAGTGTAGAGGGTAGAAAAACAAAACAAAAACTCAAAATACATTATATACAAATATTTTAGGTAAGGTCTCCAGTATATCTAGTGGTGTAATTCCAATAAATTCTCCACGTAGTACAGATGTCCTCAAAAGTTTCTGATTCAGTAAGGTAATTATTGCTGAATATCAATAAATAAATGAATATAAAATGAAGACTTTCTATCTAGTGGGAAATCTTCTCCTACTTAATGTTCTACATTGATTTGATCATCTCAGTAATCCTCATGTCCATGCATGTATTAACTATAAAGTTGGAAATTACTAAATTTGATGACCTTTGAACATTGATTGTATTTCCATTACCAAATTAGAAAATTGATATAAAAATGCCCTTGTCCGAGATCACTCTTAGACCCCCCCTTCATATAAGATAAAATGTGTCAAAACGATATAAATGCCCAAACCATCAAATATTATCTAGCAAACTACTGAAAAATTAAAGAATCAAGATGTCTTTACTCAATATTTACCTACAAAATCACAACAATATCCAACAGTAAAAAAATAAGTTTAAAGGGCAATAACTCCCGCATAGAATTAGTGAAGCATGGCAAATCTCAAACCAGTAGGTCATGCAAGTAAACTGTCACAACTAAATATAAAGCTATAATTTCATGCTCTGTTATTATATAAAATTTAATAGTATAAATTTAAATTGCAAAGGGCAATAAATCCTATAAAAATCAAAGAATCCTGCAGACACTGGTGGACAAACTAAAATTATTGTCCTCAGTATGTCCTTTTTCTATATAAATAAATTGTTACAATGAAAAAATTTACCATTTTTTCACAATCATCACAAACTATTTACCGGTTAATAGTTTCAAAGACTATGTGCATATTTTACCAGAGATGAACTACTAACTGGTTTAATTGTTCGATGACTTCATATTGATGCTTTGACAGCACTGTTATGACTTTTCCTGGACTTTTCAGAGATGACTTTCATTGGTCAATGAGGGTGTATGTTCAGTGTGAGTGATATTTTTTTATGGCGCTGTGTATATCTCCAGAATTTTTTTATTTTGGTATGACAGACCTTCATCTTCATCTAAATTGTCAGATGGGATGAGAATAATCTAATTCAGTACAAGCTACTTCTGATTTCTATAGATATAAGACAGGGTTATTACATAGAATACATTTTTTTATTAAATTCAAACATTTGAAAATTTATTTAACAAGATGTAAGAAATTCAGTCTAATGATTTTATGTAAAACACTGAGGATTATGTTCAGAATGGTTCACGTGAGTTGTTCTCTCTCTATTTGTAATCACACCGGTCAGGCATTGGTTAAATTTGCTAGAAATTTAAGACAAGTGTAGACACAGAAATGTCTAGCCTGTATATGCATATCTTTACCAAAATAATTAGTCATGGCTACATGACAGGCGCCAGACTGGCATGAGCACACCTAGATGTAATAACAGAACAAATATGACGTCTGTTGGTGTTCCAGTTAAAGAAAAATGATCAAAGTCAATGAACCATGAAATTGAGGTCAAGGCTACATGACATGTGCCAGACTGACATGCACCAACCTAGATGTAGCAACAGACCAAATATGATAACTCTAGGTATCATAGCTACAGAGAAATAAGTGTTACAGTAAAGAAATGTTCAGAGTCAATGAGCCATGAAATTTAGGTCAAGGCTACATGACAGGTGTCAGACTGGCATGTGCCACCTTGATGTAGCATTAGACAAAATATGATGCCTGTTAGTGTTCTAGTTAAAGAGAAATGATCAAAGTCAATGAACCATGAAATTAAGGTCAAGGATACATGACAGGTGTCAGACTGGCATGCGCTTACCTTAATGTAACATTAGACAAAATATGATGACAGTAAGTGTTCTAGTTAAAGAAAAATGATCAAAGTCAATGAACCATGAAATTGAGGTCAAGGCTGCATGACAGGTGTCAGACTGGCATGCACCCACCTAGATGTAGCAATAGACCAAATATGATGACTCTAGGTATCATAGCTACAGAGAAATAAGTGTTACAGTAAAGAAACGTTCTAAGTCAATGAACCATGAAAATTGAGGTCAAGGCTACATGACAGGTGTCAGACTGGCCTGCACCCACCTAGATGTAGCAATATATCAAATATGATGAATCTAGGTGTTCTAGTAACAGAGAAATAAGTATTCTAGTAGAAAAGTGATCAAAGTCAATGAACCATAAAATTGAGGTCAAGGCTACATGACAGGTATCAGGCTGGCAAGCATCCACCTAGATGTAGCAATAGACAAAATATAGTATGTCTATATATTACAGTGCCTCAGAAATTGACTTGAATGTAAAACTATGTCGCAAAATTTACAAAGTCACTGAACCGTGCAAATGAGGTCAGGGTCAAATGACAAGCGGCAGACTGGCATGCACCTACTAAGATACATCAATACACTTAATATTATGGTTCTATGTATTACATATCCAGAGAAATCAACTTGAATGTATAACTATGTAGCAATTTTTATGAAGTCATTGAACCATGAAGACAAGGTCAAGGTCATCTGAAACATGTGATGCTGGAAAGCTTACACCATAAGCTACCTGTAGACAAAAGATAATATACTTTAAAAGTTATTAAGGTTTTATTAAGGCCATGTTTTTTATCGGATCGGAACGAAATGAGCAATCTTTGTTAAGGACCTTTAGTACATCATTCCTGTAAAGTTTGGTTGCATTTGCTTCCGTGGTTTCAGAGGGGAAGAAGAAAATGTGAATTCTCCCATAGGGTCCAATGTAAAACCTAAGTTCTGCGCTGGGGGCCATGTATTTTATCGGATCGGAACGAAATGAGCAATCTTTGTAAAGGACCTTACATACATCATTCCTGTAAAGTTTGGTTGAATTTGCTTCAGTTGTTTCAGAGGAGAAGATGAAAATGTGAATTTCCCATAGGGCAAATGTTAAATTATCTTCCATGCTGGCAGCCATGTTTTTTATCAGATCAGAACGAAATGAGCAATCTTTCTTCAGGACCATCAGTACATCAGTCCTGTAAAGTTCGGTTGAATTTGCTTCTGCGGTTTCAGAGGAGAAGAAGAAAATGTGAATTTTTCCATAGGGTCCAATGTTAAACCTAAGTTATGTGCTGGCTGCCATGTTTTTTATCGGATCGGAAAGAAAGAGCAATCTTTGTAAAACACCTTCCATACATCATTTCTGTAAAGTTTGATAGAATTTGCTTCTGTGGTTTCAGAGGAGAAGATGAAAATGTGAATTTCCCATAGGGCCAATGTTAAACTATGTTCCATGCTGGCGGCCATGTTTTTTATCGGATCGGAAAGAAATGAGCAATCTTTGTAAAGGACCTTACATACATCATTTGTGTAAAGTTTGGTTGCATTTGCTTCAGTGGTTTCAAAGGAGAAGAAGAAAATGTGAATTTCCCCATAGGGTCCAATGTTAAACCATGTTCAGTGCTGGCGGCCATGTTTTTTGTCGGATCGGAACAAAATGAGCAATCATTGTTAAGGACCTTTAGTACATCATTCCTGTAAAGTTTGGTTGAATTTGCTTTAGTGGTTTCAGAGCAGAAGATGAAAATGTGATTTTTTCCATAGGGTCCAATGTAAAACCTAAGTTCTGCGCTGGCGACCATGTTTTTCGTCAGATCAGAAGGAAATGAGCAATCATTGTTAAGGATCTTTAGTACATCATTCCCGTAAAGTTTGGTTAAATTTGCTTAAGTGGTTTCAGAGCAGAAGATGAAAATGTGATTTTCCCCATAGGGTCCAATGTTAAACTTAAGTTCCGCGCTGGCGACCATGTTTTTTGTCGGATCGGAACAAAATGAGCAATCTTTGTAAAGGACCTTCCATACATCATTCCTGTAAAGTTTGGTTGAATTTGCTTCAGCTGTTTCAAAGCAGAAGATGAAAATGTGATTTTCCCATAGGGTCCAATATGTGCTGGCGGCCATGTTTTTTGTCGGATCGGAACGAAATGAGCAATCATTGTTAAGGACCTTTAGTACATCATTCCTGTAAAGTTTGGTTGAATTTGCTTCAGTAGTTTCAGAGGAGGAGATGAAAATGTGAAAAGTTTAACGGACGGACGACAGACGGCAAGTGATGGCAATAGCTCACACTGACCCTTTGGGTCAGGTGAGCTAAAAACGAATTATATAAGGACAGTGGCAACATCAGAAAAACAAAGAAACAGACACAACATGAGTACGACACAGAAAATAAAAATGAAGACACACACAGATACAAAGATGGACAACACGGACCCAATAAAAAACCATGGGTGGGATCAGGTGCAACCGATAGAGTTTAGCATCCCCTGCTTCTTTTATGGCACCCGTTGTGTTGAACATGTCAAATCCAGTAGTAAAATTAAATTTGTAGATGAAATAACAATAAAAACTTCTGGAAATATGACTTCTAGTTTTGGGTAACATACCCTTGTTTAAGAAGCCTATTTTCTTAGCAACCGGACTCTATCAAGGAAGTCACTGTATCGACCACAGGCCCTTGAAAAGCGATATAATAAGATGATAATACAGATTGTTATACCTTATAATATTTTCCTTATATAAATGCATTGGGGGAAAAATATTGACAATTTGTCTGTTTTATTTCTCAAACCAAAAAACGATCCGTTGCCCAGTCAACAGTTTTCAGTCTGTTGACCGACACCAATCTGTTGACCACCTGCCATATTTCGATTGGTTAAAAAATATCACGCCCATATCACATGATCTCATGTTGTCTGCATAACCAAATTGGTGACGTGAATTGTGGAGCGTATTCATTGAACATGAAAAGGTATAACGAAACAGTTATAGACTGGGTCCTCAAACAACAGCTGTTTTGTTTGACCCTCTGACTAAATTTTGTTTGACCCTCTGACTAAACTGTTGCACTCAGCCTTCGGCTTCATGCAACAGTTCAGTCCTCAGGTCAAACAAAACAGCTGTTGTTTTCGGACCCAGTCAATAACTGTATAATATTCCCAATGACTCCTACAACCCCTATTTCACTTCAGAAGCTAATTCTTTGCCCCATATTTTTCCAAATACAAATGGATTTGAATATGACAACGTCACTACAGGTGTGTTATACAGGTAAACACAAGGCCTGTTTTTGTTCATGACAAAGTAATTACAATACTTTATTAATGACAACTTTGAATGTTGTAACTTCTCCTGTTTATAATTCATAATAACTTCCTTTGAAGGAGTCACATGATACTATCCCAATCAATTATCTATAAATCTACTGACTTACTGCATATATTTTATCTTCAAAATGGGGCTATGCTCAGCATAGTACATGTATAATGAGACTGCAAAACATTTTGGCATAAAAGAAAAAAAATTATTTGAACAATACATAAAACGTATATATAAACATGTACATGTTTGGACATGTAAGGGTTGCAGACACTGTCATTTTCCAAAATTATTACAGGTTCTATGAAATCGCTGCCAAAACATGAATCATTCAGATTATTTCGTACCAAGCAGTTTATTAAGAGTTGCGGATAATGCTTACAATTTTGTAGACACAAATATAACCAAGAATAGAAATAATGACCACCCTTTGTCGACCCTGTGATAAGTGCAGGCAAAACAAAAAGAGAACAAAATGTGTTTTGTGAAATACTGATTGCACTCAGCATGGAAAAAGCATTCAGGACAAATTGCTATTGGTTTATATTATCTCCTCCAAGAAATTAATATGTATTTATTAGTATATTTTATTTGCAAATTTACGCCCATAGGGGCCAAGCAAATACAATGACAAAACATATAAGACATACAAACATATGTTTATACAACAACAAATGACATGTAAATACAGATATTTATTAATTCTGGTAACAATTATAGAAACAGGTTTGTGAAACATGAAAGCTCATCACTAATCAGTATAAAGATATGTCAATGTTTTGTAATTCCCACTTCAAAAACATTCTGTGGATTGTTTTTCAATTTGGATTATCTCCCTTTGATAAAAGACCAGTTTGTAAAAGTAGGTCGCATATGAAGGTCTGAATGCCATGAGGTCAAATTATTATGGGTTTAGCTGCAAGAAGTTACCAAAGCCATAACACTTTCGAATCCAAGATTTAAAAATTTTGCAAACATGCAGATAAACCGAACAGTGTTTGTGAGCATAGAGATCTTTGATTCTTTGTGGCATTTGACCAAATGTTCCATGTACTCTAGATCTTTAAAGCTCGACTTGAATGTTAAACCATGTCCTAATATAGTAAAAGAGTAAATGAACAAAGTGTACCATTTTTCTTGGATTTTACAGCATGCAGGCATGCATGATTGCATTATTTTTTATACTGTAACATATATTTTCTTGTACATGTATACCTTGGTGTGCAAGTACAATGTAGGTGGATGAAAACCACATTTAACAAAGAATAAACTTTTGTTGATTTCTTTTTAAAATCTGATTTCCATATTTTTAAACAAAAATGACTGATTTAGAGATTACATAATTGATTTGCCTACATAAAATGAGTCACCTTGGTCATATCATATGTATATGGAGACTATTCTGTACCTAATTCCTGTAGGTTAAACCTCAAATAAAAGTACATTTTACATATGCCAAATGCCAAGAGCACAGGACAGACTGGTACAGCATGTCAACACAACAGTGTATTTACAATATGTGTGGTACAAGTGACTGGCCACAACTACATTGAGGCAAATGTCTCAACTAAGATTTTTTTCTGGTTCTTCGGCAGACCCCAGAACCTAGTCAAAAGGCATTTCCTTGCTTAGCATTAGTTTTGCCCCCTAAAATAAGTACCCTAGTTAGGGCCTAGTATTAACAAATATGGAAGAATGTGTCCATGGGACACGGATGCCCCCGCCTCCTTGCAATCGAAACCCATAAATTATTAAAGGCATAACTATATACAATATATATTTATCAAATATTATTAGAAAGGATCTTTCTCCTGTGATAAATAGGCACTGGAACTGGTTTGGTTTTGATATAATGTGTAGTTCCAACAAATAATCTGAGAAACAGTCTTATATGTAATACTAATCTATTTTTAGCAACTGTGACCTTGACCTTGGTGGTATCAACGCTAAAATCTATGGGATTATGTCTATTGTGATAAGTAAGCAAGTGACCAAGTTTGGTTTTGATCAGATGCAGAATACTCAAGTAATCGTTCGGAAACCAAAATTTTATTGAAATTTTAGTCTATTTTTAGCAACTGTGACCTTGACCTTGGTGCTACCATCCTGAAAATCAAAAGGTTTTTGAATTGGGTGATAAGCAAGCACGTGACCAAGTTTGGTTTGATCCGATGTATAGTATACTCAAGTTATCATCCGGAAACCAAAATTTTATTGAAATTTTAGTCTATTTTTAGCAACTGTGACCTTGACCTTGGGGGTACCAACCGGGAAATCTAAAGCGTACCGTCTTGGGTGATAAGCAAGCATGTGACTAAGATTGGTTTTGATCCGATGTAGTATACTCAAGTTATCACCCGGAAACCAAAATTTTATTGAAATTTTAGTCTATTTTTAGCAACTGTGACCTTGACCTTGGGGGTACCAACCTGGAAATCAATAGGGTTCTGTCTTGGGTGATAAGTCAGCATCTGACCAAGTTTGCTTTTGATCCGATGCAGGATACTCAAGTTATCATCCGGAAACGAAAATTTTATTGAAATTTTAGTCTATTTTTAGCAACTGTGACCTTGACCTTGGGGGTACCAACCTGGAAATCAATAGGGTTCAGTAAGCATGTGACCAAGTTTGGTTTTGATCCGATGCAGGATACTCAAATTATCATCCGGAAACCAAAAAGATGGAGGTACAGACGGACGTACGGATCAGGGTAAACCTTAATGCCCCCGACCGCCTAGCGGCGGGGGCATAAAAAAGTTTTGGATGAAAATAAAAACATACAGCTCCAATTCAATGCAATAACATGAGGTCAAAGTGTATATCATTTGAAGACAGCAACATTCTACTGGAATCAAAATTCATGGTCAAAATAGAGCTCACCGAGACAGAAAACATTATAGGAATAAAAGTAATTTTGGAGGAGTTTATCGATGTGTAAACGCGGCCGACTCACTCACAAACTAAATAAAGTCCGAAGGACTTTATGTAGAGTTTGTGAGTGAGTCGGCCGCGTTTACACATCCATAAACTCCTCCAAAATTACTTTTATTTCTTATAATTCCAATCCTTTGAACTTTGAACAATGTTGTCATTGATTTTTACGTCACCATATACTGCACTATTTGACGTCGTAGTGTATTAATGGGCTGGAAAAGTTTATCAAGAAATAACTTTTTTTGTTGTTCATGACGTTGGCCAATGAAATTGGACGTTGCATTACCAATTGGAATTATCATAAAATATTTTAATGTTACAATGTTTGATCAATATGACATATAAAACATTTTCCTCAAATTAGCCAATACTAAGGGCAATTAACTCTGTACAAATCAATTAATAACAATTTTAATGTTGAGATCTCTGGCCCATCATATCCTTAAGAAGGTAGTTGATGTTAAACCAAGGAAATTTTCCTCCCCAATTATTAGCTTCAGAATGATATGTACAATCAACCTTCAGAAATATTGACTTAACCTGAAGTCTAAAGAGTATCTGGTCAACTGATGCACCCTATTGACAGCCATTCGCCTACCATTTTCATTAGTATTGGCCAATTTTACAATGTAAAACCTGGTTTAATCTTGCCTATATATTCCTGAGATGTCAGATTTGTTTGTATGTCATTGTTATTTCAGCATTAGAACCTGGCATGGAAGTGTGAATTAGGTACAGCTTCCAGTCATGTGTACATACAATGTGATCTCTTGACAAGTTTTTACATAAATTGTGGATCACTGTGACACAGGTGTGCCAGAAGTATACCACAGTGTGCCAGAAGTATACCGCAAAGGTGCCAGAACTGCACCACAAGTGTGCCAGAACTATACCGCAAGTGTGCCAGAAGTGTACCGCAAGTGTGCCAGAACTGCACCTCAAATAAGCCAGAACTGTACCGCAAGTGTGCCAGAAACAGTGTGCCGCAAACTAATTTGCATGCACTTCTGGCAAATTTGCCGCAAACTGTCTGCAATTGTGTGCCAGATGCCTTATATTTTTGTAAGGGCATTGATTTTCACCAAGTGGTCTTGGAGGAGTTGTCAAAACAAAATGTGTGCCACCATGGCAGAGGAAATAGCACAAAGACCAATGTACATATGGCAGAGTTCTTGAAAAGTGTAAGTTTTGTTGGTTTAACCAACAAAAATATGCTAGGACCAACATCAAATGCCAACATGTCGGTCTGGTGGTCTCACATGAAATTCAGTAAAATGATCAGTTTTTTAATGCTCTGTAATTTACCATGCCCTCGAGGTGAAAAGGCTGTTAAATGCATAAACCAACAATTGTCTGCCACAATTGTAAAAATTTATGAAATGTAGATTATGTCGACAATTGACAGAGAATGAATACCAAAACCACACAACATTCCCATTGGCTGGTTGCCACATTTGTTGCTACCACATGATCAACTAAGATTTCCAGCTGATGTTTCAGATAGAAGAATTTTTATTTGTTCAAACAAATGTGAGTTTGGACTGACAATTCATTCCTACTTGTCAGTTCCAATGTCTGATAAGTTCAAAATCTTTATGAGAACTCTGGGAAGGAGGAACAGACACTATGATTACTGTATACCACGTGCACCCTGCTAAAGTCAGAGGGTATAAATTTAAATGTAAAGTTATTAAACATAAAACATTATTTTCATGTGAGTTATTTCATGTAAAATTGTGTTATGGGCATCCCTTATTGGTAAAATTACATTATGATCGGCTTGGAGGAATATAATAGACAGCTTGGCAATAATTTGAGAATTGAAAGTGACAAACACTGCTACAACATAGCTCTGAAACAGAAATCACCAAGGAAGAGAAAACCTAGCTTTATATTACAAGACGTAGGATAACAGGTTAGGGAAATTCAATGTGTGGCAAAGAACACATGATGAAACTTTAAGACTACAGTGAAATGAAGGTAACTTAACACAGAGGGTGACCTTAGGACCAAATGCAAAAGAAGAAACTTTTTTGCTGTATTATGTTGAACTGGGAATAAAGAGGATTAGCCAGGTCAAGTGTACATAAATTTTGGAAAAAGTAACCCTTGAAATTGAGAGATGGTAAATGGGAACCCCCATCAAATAATAGTAACATGGAAGCACTGTTTAACATTATTGGTTAGTTCTGTATTTCTTTTTATCTTAATCTTTTTTTTTAAAAGAATTTCAACTTTACAGATAACTGACAACCATGTCAATTAGTGGTCATTTTCACACCAAAACCAGTTTTTTGTGAATAGAAAAATTATTGGGTTTAAATGTTATCTGAACTCTTATATTTCAAAAGTCACAAAATGATATAAATTTCTTTGGAGATCTGACACTCTAGTACTTAGTTGTCTTTTACATATAAAGAAGGATAACTCTTCCTTACTTATAAAATACACCTCCCATAGAAATTTTCAGTATGCCCATTCATGTAATACACTACATACATTATAAAACATGTTGGTACAATTTCACAAATCAAAACAGGCATCAATATACATTTGAAAAATTACAAATTAAAATGTTTTAAAATTATCATTGAACATTGTGGTTTTCAGATCCAAATGTATTGTTCAAATAAACAAGAGGCTCTCAAGAGCCTGTATCGCTCACCTGGGCCATGGGTGACACATACAATCAAAAATAATAACACCAATGTTTAAAGGTCTCGATTTCAAGTCTGTTATTACACATAACCAACTGTCACCTCTAGTAAAGAAGACCATCTAAGGACCATTGTTCCAATTGACTATGTGGCTTAGAGAAGATCTTTGAATACCTTCCCATAGGGTCCAATGTTAAAACCAAGCTCCCCCGTTGGTGCCCATCTTGGATATGATGCGGACTTGCCGGACACATTTTTGAAAGGGGACCATGTAAGGACTATTTTGATCAAGTTTGGTTCCAACTGGCCAAGTAGTTTCAGAGCAGATGATCTTTAAACACATTTCCCAATAGGGTCCAATGTTTGAGTACGTTCCCTGCTGGCGGCCATCTTGGATATACAATGCGGACATGGCACACACATTTTAAGAAGGGGACCAACTAAGGACCATTGTGACCAAGTATAATTCCAATTGGCCAAGTACTTTCAAGTACTTTCAGAGGAGAAGCTCTTAGAATATGTTTCCCAATAGGGTCTAATGTTAAACTAAGTTTCCGCTGGCGGCCATGTTGGATGACATACAGACTTGCCGGACACATTTTCGAAAGGGGACCACCCAAGGACTATTCTAACCAAGTTTGGTTACAATTGGCTCTGCGTCTTCAGAGAGAAGATCTTTGAATACCTTCCCATAGGGTCCAATGTTAAAACCAAG
>MJUU01030155.1:14754-53598 GCA_002080025.1 Modiolus philippinarum
GTAGTAAAGTCAAATCCAGTAAAGGAAACAAAATCTGCGGAAAATAAAATGGCATCAGGCACTAAGGCAAATGTAAATGAAAATAGCTTAAGAAGTTTTCATAAATGTTCTTGTCTAGATTTGTGAAAATTTAAGGTATTTTTTCCCAAATTGTTGTTGTACGCTGTTCTTTTATCACATCAACCTTTCAAAAGATTACAGAAATATTGGGTCCATTATTTTAGATTATAAAAAACTTATGTAAATATACGTTTTTGACAGTAGCACACATCATAAATCAAAATCTGACATGATCAAACACTCACATTTTATTATTTCTTCTTTGTGATTTATATCATGTATTACGTGTTAAAATATTGTATTGAATCAAGAGTTTGGTCCGTGTTTTGGGGGCAAGGTTTTCAAATGTTTCACAATACCAGACGTCTCCTCAATTCAAAGTGGTCATATGACCATTACAGGACTGTTTTTGTACTATGGTTTCGAATTCAAAATTTAGACAGGTGAAACTAAAATAAACCTAGTGCTGGTACTTACAGTGTAGCTGTTAAATAATTATTTGTAAGATGTATGTTTTTGTTTTGGAAGTATATGGTTGATTTATTGGGATAACTCTATTATGTCTTGTGATATGGTGTGATAGTATCTTAACTTGTCCAGCATAAATTTCGGTTATCTGGAGTTCATATCGGTGTTCGCTTTTGTCTTTTTACTTTCTTACTGACTTATTGGTCTTTGAAATTTTCAGGAAATTTACCAAAGTTGGAACTAGAATGAAAATTTTTGGTCATTGCAGGTGTTTTCTTTAATCTTTTTTATCTATGGGACCTACCATTTAACTTGAAGGGGGGGCTATGGTTTTTTTCTAAAAAAATATTTTGGACCTGATTTTTTGTGAAAAAAATATTTTGGCTGCCAAAATGATGAAAAAAAATTTTCTGAAGGGGACTTTCTGCCCAAAAAAAATAATGTTAATTTTGGAAAAAAATATTTTGTTGATACACGTGAAAAAAATAAATAAATTTCAGGTTAAATGGTCGGTCCCTAATCCATACAACATATCAAATATAATTTCTCAAGAATCAATTGTACTATTCTTCAAATGCATTAAGCAAAATCTCAATGCAGCTTATTTGATAAAGCCTAAGGAAGTTTACAAATCTTTAATAATTTCCCCAAAAACAGATTTTATAACAGCGCTCGAAGGCCGCATTGAACGTAGGCATCAGCAAAACGAGAAAACGACGCAAAAGAAATTAAAATCGTGAACAATGCAACATAGAGGCCAAGACAAACAAAGACAACATTGCAAACGAAGATAAACAAGAATGCAACAAAAATAAAGCTAGTAAGAACACTGACAAATATGGGTTATCAGGTGCTCCGGAAGGGTGATCATGATCTGCTCCACGGGTTGTATATATAACACTGCATTATTATTTGTTTAGTGACAGAGTTTAAGCAAGACATTTTGACATTGATTTTTAATATAATACCAAACTTAAACCAGAATTTCAGATAATTGTACTGTTTTTTTTTTTTGTTTTTTTTTGTTTTTTTTTTTTTGCAAACTTAAAAGTGCAGTTCAAGTACAAGTATAGTTATGAAAAAACACAATGTCTGTTTTTACCAAAATTTGTCAACAAAGCAATTTCTGAAAATTATATTTAATTATTTGTTTACTCTTTGTAATGCGTGTCCTTTCATTTCAAGGGTCTTTAAAAATAATTTTGTAAAAAAATATTCAATCTTACATACAATGTAAAATCAATTTAGAAAACCAAAACATCTTTGATGATTATTGTTTGTGATTAAAATCCATTTCCAGACTAAGATTGAAATTTAAGATATGTTTAGTACAAGACGTGATTGAATCTGATGAATCATTAGTTTGAATACCTTACTCCTATTATACTTCACTGTCATTAGAAGCTGGTTTTCAAATTATTTTTAAATTATTAGTTTCTTTTGCATAATTATTTGACATTTCGTTGCATCGCTAAATGTTCTGTCAAGAAATATATGGGTAAATGTCGTGTAGGGCAATGACCTAAAGTAAAAACCGTCCAAAAGGGATCAAAACAGTCAAACAGTCACAAACAATGAACTTGAGCCATATATATATATATATATATATATATATATATATATATAGACAAAAAATGAATACATAATGGATCACTTGTCAGTCCTGGAAACAAACAGAAGTATCGAGTACAATTCCAGGGACAAATTTCTGAAAAACCAAAACCATGTTGTTTTGCTGCTGTTTACATCCAGTGCCAATTTAATTTCAAACATTATAAATTATGTTATGTGGTAGAAATGACCAATTAAAGTCAGCAAAGAAAAAACAAAATTGGCTCAAATTAACTTTTTAATCAGACGAAAAAAAATTAATTATTTTACAAATTAAATACAATATATAACTTATCTGACAATAATGAAGTCCAAGTAATAATCCAAATGAACAGTTCACTTAATTCCACCAATAAATGTCCAATAGAATAATTCTTATAATCCTCACTAAATAGTTGATAATAGATTCACAATAATTGATGTCGATTTCCAATACGAAAGATGTGCGTGATAATCCTATATAAACTAATTGATCCTGTATAAACTTATTAAACTGACTGACTTAACCCTTTTCGGCTACCTCATATAAATACATTTATCATTTCTAGAAAAATCTATCCACAAGATTTAACTAGAACATTCTAATCAACTGACAATCACATGACTAGAATGATTATGTAAGAAAAACATCTAGAAAAATCTATGTGTTAAAATCTGAATTTAAATTCTAGAATATTCCACATGTTCTAAGGTGTAATAACCTTGACCATTGTTTATTGTAAACAAATTACATAACTAGGCCAAACAAATTACATCATATTAAGGCCATACAAATTAAAAACAATGAATAAAATGCATTATAGAATATTTACAACATTAAATTACATATAATAATTATCCAGAACATATGCATCAGTACCAGTCTTGAAAGATAACTTTCGATAAGTCAGTTTGTGACAATGTGTGGTTGCTGAGATGCAATCGCCGTTTCAGTATCTGTAAAGGGACGACCATTTGATTTTCGGGGGGGGGGGGGCTTGGGCGATTTTGTGAATAAATAATTTAATCTTGGTTTTGGTGAAAATAAATATTTTAATCCCACTTGTTGTGAAAATAAATAATTTAATTTTGATTTGAAGAATAAATTTTTTTGTTTTTGTTGCAAATGAATAATTTGATGCGACATTTGGTGAAATTAAATAATTTGTTCGAGATTTTTATGAAAATAAATATTTTTTTCTGAGCAAAATCGCCGAAGCCTTCCCCTGAAATCAAATGGTCGTCCCCTAACCGTGGTACTGCTAAGAATCTTGCCAACACATTACTTATAGTGTTACATATATTATCACAGTGGTGGCCAAAAGTTTTCTGCTTGACGGTAGGATAAAACAAATCCAACCCAATCAAATCATCTTGGCAATAAATACATAAACATATGACTCTGTTGTCTTCAACAACTAGATACGAAACAAAGAGATATAAGCTTCAATAAGAATAATCATCACAAAATTGCAGATTCAAACTTCCCAAATTACAAGATATTAGGACCGTCGGATTAGGTACGTTTTATGATATATTGTGCATAATAAGTTTTACAGGACTATTTGCTGTTAGTTGTTCAAATGATGACACACCCTTCTGTCTGCTGGATACTTTTTTTTACAATTAACATGGCGTTTGTCTCATTTTTGAAGATTTTACTTGTAATACTACATATTTTTTTTCAAACAAGTTTAAGTTAAGCATTTTATTATTACTGTGAGGATAGTCCGATGTAAACTTCTCCAAGCATTTTGTACAAGGCGGAGATGGTCACGTTCTAATCTACGCAAGTCTTTTTCGCTTACTTTCAGTGGACGTCGAAATTTCCAGGCGTTAAAATCCATGATTTACTTTTACCATCAATAGCTTCGTGATGAAACAGTGGTATAGATAACTACTATGTATATATGTTGGTATCTTCAGCGGTAAATCTAATTATCCATTTAGATAAAATTCAGCTGTCACATACATGGGTCAAATGGTAATTGCAAAAACAAAAACAAAAATAAGAATGAACCGAAACTCTCATTGCATATAAAGCTGTGGGTTCCCATAAAATAAGGGAAACTTGTTATAGACTTGATGTATAGCAACAATTATTCTCAATGAAAATGCTAAAACCAAGCAGCACCCATATGCAATTACCTGTTCCTGACCTGCACTCTACAGGGTCTATGTATAAGATCGTGTGATATCGAAAATATCCTATGCAACTGCAAAACGTAGCGCGAAAAAAGAACATGACTTTCGATATCTACAAAACGTTTAAATTACATTCATGTTATTGGTGTCATGGCGTCATTTTCCAAAAAGTTTCAAAATTAAACGAGACACTTTTTACAAATTATTATTTTGGCTTGTCAAGCAAAAACTTAAAAGTACAAAATAACTTATTTGAACTATGATGACCATAATTATATAAAATTGTTGGCACACTGTTTGTGCGTGAAGTTTTTGCTAACGATATCATGAGGTTACTTTCGTACGCATTTCATTTGACTTTTCATTGAAAAGGATTCCTTCGACGTCACTCCTTAAATGGTCAATTTAAATTTTTATTTGTGCCCCCCTTACACTTAATGTCTCCGGTGTAATCATATAAATTACTACCGACACTGTTATTAATATACACTAGGCACGCAAAAGTCATTAGCCGTTATCTCTTTTGTAAATTGTTTTCCAATTTTCGAACTGTTCGGAAAAATTATCTGTTCAAACCCATTTGTTTTGGAGTTTAATTTTAAATTCCAGGTAAAAATTTAATTAAGCAATCCTTTGTTGAAAACCACAGGAGATTAACATGAGCAAAATATAGTAATCTTAACGACATGAATAAAATTTAAGAATGAAAATAATACATAACCACAAATAGTAATGGCAGGTGATTATAGTAAACAAGTTTACCAAAACAAATTTATTTGTGGAACTTTCCGATCAACAACCTTTCTGAGTTGTAAACAAGAAAACAGGCGTCCCTATCCTCTTTGTGAAAATGCTACGAAAGACTAGTTTAGAATTTAAAAATTCAAATTTCAAATCGCTTTGTCCTTCCATTTCACATGAAAAGTTAACAAAGTAAAAAGTTGACCTTTCCGTGATTTTATTTAAAATTTTATTTTTTATATATAACATGTAAATTGGACGAAGTCTCTACAAATACATAGTAAAACCAAGCAATTTTATATTGTAACCATTTTTTTCAGATCTAAATATCCATTTTAACACCTTGTATGAAAATGAAAAGAATCACTCTTTATTTTTTACTGAAAGTATCTTTGATGCTGCATATGGTACAAATAACTAAATACCGAATTTACTGTGAATTTACTTTCTGCATATGCGCATTTCTCTTCAGTGCAGATAAAATCTAAACGTTTGTAAGACCATAAACTCAAAGATGTTTAGAAACTTATAGAGAACAGATAATCAATATGATCTAAATGTAAAGCTGCAAAATCAGCTAAGAACAGAGCTTTGCACGAGGTAGATACTCCTTAGATTTCAACAAAATTTACAAAACTTTAGATATTGAAAGGTTCCAAATAGAATCGGTTTTCGGGTCAGCACCGAAGTACTGACTACTGGGCTGGTAAATACCCTCGGGGACTAACAGTCCACCAGCAGATGTATCGATCCAGTGATAACAAATATAAGTGATGTTGCCATTGATGCTACTGCAGCATAAGTTTGACTCTCGTCGGGAGAGGAGTGAACTGATTCAGAATACAGTTATAACATTCATAATATTTTGTTTGTTCCTTCAGAATATTTATTTCTAAATTGGAACACCAAGTTGATAGGATGTCAAAGACTCAATGCCAGATAAATTGTAATAAAGTGATGTTGTATAGTGTGGCGATTGCTATTCCTGATATTTGATCACCGCTGTACACCGTTGGAAATAAGCTGTGGCAAAAACATTCTGTTGTTTGAGTATGTATATTACTATGCATGCAGTAATCGGGAAGTTTGTGCATTACCATCTTTACTTAGTGCCTGTTCTGTTTCATTTCAATTTCATTTCATAAGAAATGTTATATATAAATTATGGATTGTTCTACCCAAGCCTTGTATTCCAGATTATCTCCTTGGATTGTTAGTTGTATCAGAGGAAAACCCCGTTGTTTGGATACCACTGTTGTGTCTGTATAAAATATACAATTAAATGTAAATACAAACAATCATATGTAGGGACAATCATCAATGCTTTGTTATCTATCAGATTACTTTGTGGTGGATTGTTGTTCAAATTTGGTCATTAACTAAACCCATAAATTACCGTGTGATTAAACGAGACTTCAAGTAGTGAAGATTTATTACTCGGGATATCGAACAATGTCCGGAATTCTAAGTAGTATTAAAGTTTACTGACATGGCTGTAAAGAGTTGTATTCCACAATTTGCTCGCTCTTTATTTTGACAAGTGCATAAGTCTGCAAATACATGGGGAACTGCACGGCTGCACTGTTGCACTGTACAAAACATTTTCGAATATCAATGCATATTCAAATGGGGGTTGTTTCTTTGTTGCAACAAGCAATAGCTTACAAGTATACATTAAGTATGAAAAAGAAAGGAAATGGAGTAAATGTCAAGAGACAACATCCCATCTCCAGGTTAAAACGACCCAAAACAAAGCATCTATGGGTCACCGTACGGTCTTCAACAGTGAGGAACCGGCTCACGCCATATTGCAAGTCCTAAATGACCTAAAGTAGTGTGATAATGTAAGCCAAAATAGTATCCTGTGAAATAAGTTCCAAATGGAAAAAATGTTATTAATATATCTATGAGATTTATTCCGTCTGGAAATTATTTCACCAGGTGAGCAGTAAATTCTTTCCAGCTGGAGATTATTTCACCAGGTAAGCTATGCAATGTTTTCCTTTGGAACTTATTTCACGGTGGATACTATAAACCGTTATAATAACTCCTGACAGACATATTTTGCAACCAACTTTGTAGTTGCATATGACAACCACAAAAATTGAAGGATTCTTTTTGCACGATGGAACCATTGAAAATAAAGGAAATTGTTGGCTCTCAAAAATATTTCTAATATATTGACATTCTTAGATACAGAAATCACCAAATCATATTTTGAAATCTTTTGAATAAAAGAAACATGAAAATTTGAAAAGTGTAAAATTCTTATATCAACGGATCTCTAACACCATTGTGTGCATTACAAGTCAGTAAGACAATTGCTCACTCATTAACTAGAAAGTATTCAAGGAAAAACACCACCAAATCTGAAAGAAGCAATTAACCACAGCACATGCATGGCATCTGAATGATCGATATGTTTTGTATATTTAGAGAGCTGAACAACAGAACGAATTGTGTGTCTACATTGAAAGTGAAGATTTAAGATTGTACATTTCAGATTTATATTATTTTTTCCCAATATTTTCATTTAACTTTACTTTTCTCAGCTCTGTCCGAAGCTGAAGTTGGCATTTCTTTTATGCCTTTTAGGTTATTTGGTCTCTACCGGCGTATAAGAAATTTTTAATAGTTGGCTTCAAATATTTGATTGTTTCTGTACTAAAGAAATATAAGTTGTGAAAAAGGCCGATTGCACAACTCCTGGTGAACTGCATCCTCTATTCTATCGATTATGTAATGTCTGTTGTACATAGTTAATTTTGATTTAGTTTTGCAAAAAAAGAAAGTTGCTTTGCAGATACAAAGCAGTCAATTTTCTTTTTGCTTTTTTATGGAATGAAGTTCTCTGAAAATTAAAATGAAAGTTCTGGCAACAAAAAGTATCAATATAATTTTGCAGCTTTAAATGAAAATGGCAGTAAGTGATACATTTTTATTGGTAGTCCAGTACGCCTTCGTTGTTTGTTACAAAAATTTACATATGATACACACTCGATGAGTGCACTGTGGATGTTTAAATGTTGTGATCGTCTTCCATTAGTCTTTTTGTCGGGCAATGTATGATAATGTATGATAGCGACTGTAAGAACACTTTACCAGTTAAGTTTATGCTTGTTGACAATCCCGCATCCATGGATCAACGGATAAAAAAAGACATGGATGTAGCGTTGCTCGACATCTAGCAATGAATTCCGCTCAAACCGGTGCTAGGGACCGTCTTGAACTTACTATGAGGTCGTTTTGAACTTACTATGAGGTATGAGTATAGCTCATTGTTGAAGGCCTCTTAGTTACTTCAAGATGAGGAACAACAATAAGAGCGTTGTTCCATTTCTCAGTTTTACCTTGTATATTTGTAAAGACTCTGTCTCATTTACGTTTACTGTACCTTCATTGTTAACACGCAAGATATGTCACATTAGATGAAAATATATGATAGAATAGTTAGCCCAAATGTTTGCTCAAACGGGTTATTCAGTCATTCAAGTGACCAAATGTTTTCGTTGTTCTCTCATATATTGACGCAATTCTTAGTCACAAAAAGAATAATATATAAAAGAGTTCCTTTGCAGAGTGTAAATCAAGGAGACGGATTAAATTCAAGCTATAAAACTAACATAAAATGAGCAGATGAAATTAAGTATACTTGTATGCTTACTTGAAGTGCAATTTAATTTCAAAAGTGTTATTTAATATGACTAAACATATGTATTAAGCAATAAAAATCACCTGGTTTTAATGTGTTCTTGCATGATAACATCTCTTTTTCCTCCTCAATTGCAAACAAGTTACCGACACGAATTTTAGCTACAAAATTTCCATTAAAAGGGATAAAAAGAAAATTTAAACATTCCATCATATTATGACATGTTATGCAAAGTTAAATTTATGTTTTAAAGTAAAAAATTACAATAAAGCATGCGATTGTATCTTTTTTGAACGTAAACAAGGTAGCGAGAAATGTCATGAAAAAAATAATGTATGTGTTTTACAAGTTTACGGCTTGTTACGCAAGTTTAATGAGCTTTTACTATAAAAAATGTGCGATTGTTTACAAGTTGTATGTTGTAATAAACTTAACATGTTAACTTTTCTTTAATTTGTTTACCTTCGCTATTCAACTCCTACATAAATTACTTTCAACAAACAAATACCTGCATAGATTTCATCTTTTAAAACCTCAAATTATAGGCAATCAAACGTTGTGATCTTGTCAAATATGTGGTAATTTTGCAAAAACAATATTTAGGTCTGCTTGAAGCTTGTTCGTTTTTACAAAATTATTTGTGCTGTTTCAGTGTTCTTTAAAAGATGGTCTTATCAGTTACAATGATAGGGTAGGCAATTGACATGTATCCATCTTAAAAAATAATAATGGTGCATTACATGATACCCCGTCATGTTTCACAAAATTTCAAAGATAAACGGGGCATAACTCCAGAACCTTTGTACCGCTGAATCCAAAATTACACTTAGCCTGTGTTTTGTGGTAAACAACTTGCATATCAAGTTTAAAAGTCAGTTTGATATTTCATTCACAAGAAATCAGTCGGAAACCCTAAAATTTGAAAAATTTCAAAGTTTCAAGGGGCATAACTCCAGATCCCCTTGGACCTCTGAACCCAAAATCGAATTTGGTTTGAGATTTTTATAGTTAACAAATTACATACTAAGTTTGAAGACAGTATGTCATTTCGTCAATCTCATTAAAATTAGATCTGCCAATTGTTCCTTGCTGTCACTGCATGGTAGATCTAACAACATCCCATTTTACTTTCAGTTCTGTGACCTTTGACATCAACTAATCAGAATCCAGTCTTCATGATTTTGTAGACATTAACCTTTATGGTAAAAGCCGAGGATTGCGAATGAATTATCGAAACAGAAAGTAAAATGGGGTGTTTTTAGATCTACCATGCAGTGACTGTAAGAAATGGCAGACCTAATTTTAATGAGATTGGTCCTTTCTTTCACAAGTTATCAATTGGAAACACTAAAATTTCAAAGTTTCAAGGACATAACTCATGAACCCCTTGGACCTCTGAACACAAAATCCAACTTGACCTGAGTTTTGTGGTAAACAACTTACATACCAAGTTTGAAGACATTATGTTATTTCGTTCACAAGTTATCAATCGGAAACATTCGGGGGCGGACGGACGGATAGACAGGCAGACAGACGGACTGACACGACTGAGGGAATCACATAATACCTCGACACTTCGTGTGACGGGGTATAAAATTGAATAATTTCTATGATCTTCTACTGATTCTCTACAACTGTTCATCTGATTTCACCCGTGGATTTTTAATCCTTTCTTTCACAAGTTTCACGGGTCCGTGTTGTTCATCTGTATGTGTGTGTGTCCATTTTTCATCCCTGTGTTATACTTTATGTGGTGTCTTTGTTTCTTTATGTTTTCGGTGACGTCATTGTCCTTGAACTATACTTTTTGGAATGACGGATCGGTTTTCACTTACTAATCAAGAAACATGAAAAATCAACACATATATTATGATATTGAAAGTATAGTAAAAGAACGATTTGGTTGTACTTACCACCTTGAAACCCAGACGGTAATTTCGTAGTTAGCCAATGCGGCTATCGAAAACAATGCATCCATGTTCAGCAAAAATAGTCATTCAACTTTCAATATACTCGCAAATTCAATGAGGTCCTATATTGAAAGTTGAATGACTATTTTTTCATTGGCAAACAAAAGTTGGTAGACACGTCTAAGTTCTGAATCATTTTAATACCCCTTTTCTATGCTGGTTTCTTCGGTAGCTTAGCTCTAGTGATTACTTATTCATGATCAAGATTAGGATGACTCCAAATTTTTTAATGCCAGGTCGGGAGAGGAGGATATCTCTTGCTTGTTAGATCTTAGCACATATCAATCATGTTGTCGATGCTTATCTATTCTGCTACATTGCTCTTAACAAAGACAGGCGCTGTCCACTTGACATGTCCATAAAATAATATCAAACAGGGTATTCAATGTTAAAACTATACCCTCTTAGAGAAGGATGTGGTTTATCAATAATTATGTTGAAAAAATACACTCTTATATATAGAGGGTACTATCATTATTCCGGAAAAGATTAGATCGAATTATCATAGACAGGCAAGTGTTGATGAAACAACAGAACTTTACACAAACAAATGACGACGAGTCAACCTCGCACAATAACCATACACCCATATAATATTTTTATACCTCGTCACACGTAGAAGCGAGGTATTATGTGATACCCGAAGTCGTTTGTCCGTCCGTCCACCGAAGGTTTCGACGGATAATCTGTGAATGAAATAATATACAGTCTTCGGACTTGCTATGTAACTTTATCACCACAAAACTCAAGTCCGATTTCGGGTTCAGAGGTTCAACGGGTTCTGGAGTTATGTCCCTTGAAAATTTGAAATTTTGTGAATCCTGGCTGGGCATTATGTAATGCGCCATTATTTTTTACAACCAAAAAACAATACAGCGACAGCATAAAATAGTACACTCCCTCTGTATTAGTTAATGAACGGGTCAATTCTTCACAATTATATCACAACCCTTATTAGTTGAAGAACGGATGAGTTCTTCGCTAAAGTTGTTAGATTTATTTATTAACCGATTTCTATAAGGATCGGTATTTTATTTTAATCTATCTTAATATCCTTGAAGTTCCTGACCCATATTCCACACAATAAAAAATTATTATTCTTGCTATACACGCTCTGGTTCTTCAATTTATTAAAATTTGGACCAGAGATCATGGTGCACTCTTTCTTTTCATAACCGTTGTAATAGTATACAACATGTGTCTTAAAGGTTGTATGCCTTGTCTTGTGAAAGACAAAGGTAATTTGTTTTATTTAATTACATATGCATAGTGCAATAATTAACAAACTATGGATCCTAAAACAAAATAGATACGATTGTTTGTTTATGTTTGAAGTATATTTTATTTTTTCAAAAATAAGTGATTGTTTAATAAAATGCTTAAAGCTAGCTTTTTGTGCGAGATAGTTGGACTAAATTGTCTGAAACATGAAATGAAAAAAAAAAAAATAGAGATGTGGAGCAAGTGCACAAAAAATCATGAAAAAAACAAACAATTTAGCATTTTTTTTATTTTTGTTTTTTATCTTGAAGTCACCATTCTTTAACAAGTTCCATATTGCACAGAAATACAACATATGTTGTATATGAAGAAATGAATATTTATTCAGTAGTCCCAAAATTATACATGGTAATTCATAATTATGTTGTAAATCAATGGTTAAACTTCAATTTATGTGCCAAAAAAATTTGCAAAATTCATATTATAGTGTTAAAATCCGTAACAAACGAAACGAATAGTCCAAATTTATTGCTGTGGGACGGTTAGCCATGTGCGTTTTTTGCGGTTACCCGTCACACTGAATAAGTAAACATGATCTCATATATAGAAAAAGCCAAATCCTGAATCGTTTTCGTTACGACGAGAAAACTGGCCAAAAGTATCAAGACGAAATCGCCGCCAAAAAAAGCATTTCGTGGCGTTGAATCTATGGTTTAACCAGTCAGGACTTGTCTGCAAAATATGTTGTGAGAAAGACTTCACAGACAAGATTTGAACGATAGCAACAGTATAACGCGAATACATTTGAACTGAGAAATTAATAACCTAGCTGACAATTACTTTGCATTAAGAACATTCAATGTAATTCAATTGCTACACTCTTGGAGTTCACTGAATCATTTTCAGTTGGCGAATATAATATAATGTTATGGCTCTGGAATAAAAAAAAAAGATTGAGAACAAGTTGATCATATTATTGAAAATTCATATTTTTCATGTCTTTTGGACAAGGAGCTTCCATGCTCGATGTGCAAAATTGTTACATATAGGGACACTTATACTCTCAAAAATACTTTGTTAGTGGTTCAGTTTTTTGTGTTGTATTTTTAGTGTCTGTGTGTTTTGTGGGCATGAAGTGTCTTTGGTCTTCCGTCTTCTCGTGTACTTTCTTTTGTCTTGTCTTCAATCTTCAATGTTTCTTCCGTTTGGTATTCTACTGTCGTTGTTTTGTAATCATTGATATATATATATTTCCTCCCAAAGACATAAGGTGGTAAAATCTGTGTGTGTCGTCAAGGCTTCAAAAACCTGTATGACTTCAAATGAATATCTCGTACATTTTGTACAAACATAATTTCAAAATTTGATGGACTCCCACTAACCTGTTTCCGTGTTTATAATGCATTGGTATAATGATAATTAAATTATAAATTATGTATGACTCGATTATTGATCATCGACCTGCAAGTGACATAAATATGATTTACACTGAATATTAATTTACATAATTTGTTCTTACAATGATAATTGATAGATGTTAAAGTAAAGAGTTGAAACTGGGTACTATTCACTGAAAATATTCTAAAAGAAAGCCTAGACTTTGGTCCGGCTACGCAAGATTTACTATAACTAAATACAGAAGAAACTGTAAAAAAAAGCAATAGAATACGCACGTTAATGCGAACCATAAATTTGTGGATCTCCCTGTACCAAGTTTGCTTTATTTGATCGAAAGTAGCACATAAACAAACCCTTGCTGATATTGAAATTAAAAATTATCTTTCCTTTGACTATATAAAGGTAACTTTGTTCAGCGAAATAAACATCATTCAAAGTCTACAGATATGAAAAGACATCCACAAAATACGAAAATTAAAATACATCATTCGAAATGTTAATTCATATGAAAGTCGAGAGTGACATTGGTTGCCCCGGAAGCATACCTCTGTCATGCTCCGGTTACAGCATTAATAACTTTCTGCTGTAAAACTAATATCCGCACATTTCGACAACCTTTTTATCTTCAGTGCACATAAACGCGAGTATATTTCTGTATGTGCAGATTAATTTTTAATCCTCTTGCTTACCTCGACTACGCTGGATTCATATATTTTAGACCTAGACGATATTGTCACAGTTTGTGTGGTTGTTGGTCATTTTTCAGAGTATACTGCTTACCTCGATTACGCAATATTAATTTATTTCAGATCTGCACGAGGATGTCACCGTTTCTGTAGATTTAAAACTTTCCTCGGTGCTTTCCTCGATTTCACTTATTAAGAACTCTGTCATTGTAAGTATCATGATTAAAGACTATATAGCTTTTCTTGACTACACCAACTTAATCTCATTCAGATCTACACGAGGATGCCACTTTTGGACTTTAATGCAGCTTTTGATTCATTATGAAAGTCATGTGCATGTTTCCTTTGACTGCGGTAAAATAATTAAATTCAGACTTGACGGGGGGTGCGCTATTCCTGTTCATTCAATTTTAAAGCCAAGTGTTTGCCTTGGCTTTGCAGAAGAAATTCAGTTCACCCTACTATTATACGATTCTACAATGTATTTACAGCTATATTACAACCAATGGTTTGAATTTAATGTATATGCATGATGTACATACATATCATAAAATGATCTGTAATTGACAACCTACAGCTATATATGACATTAAGCCATTGTCCTCCGTGCACTAGTTCGATCAGAAGTATTTCAACTGATTAATATTTCAACAAAATAATTAAAATAGCTAATTGTGATTCAGACAATAATTAGAATGAATGATCAGTTAAAGGTTATTGTAAAATCAAGTTATAAAAACTGGTCTATGCAGTTTATTGTATTGTTTAAACTTTAAAAAGAGCAATAAAAAAAAAACAGGTTCAACAGACGGACGGACGACGGACCCCAAGTAATGGTAGTAAGTCACATCGACTTTCTTGATCAGGTTAACTAAAAAACAACAATCGAACACAAGGTGTCATTGAATGTCCGAACCTTCCGGGGAATGAAATAACTAAATACCGAGGTTACTGTGAATTTACTTTCTGCATATGCGCATTTCGACAACTTATCTAAAGATGAAATACCAATCGTGGGATGTAAGGGTCAAAAGTTTGTTGGTTTTTACCCTGCAATTGGTGAAAGCAATACATAAAACAATTACAAAAAGGAAATTTTCGTTTTCAAAGAGATACAAGAAATACTTAAATGCAAATTACAGTTGAATACAAATTATCAAATGATAGAAAACTGAAGTTCATGACATTTTTGTGCGATTCTTTTTCGTTTTGGGCTGTAAAAATTGCTACCGAAGGAGATTTTTTTTCATCTTAGAAATTCCCAAATGTCTTTTAACCTTTTAAAATTTCATGTAATTTTACGCCTGTAAAATCAGCTAGTCAAATCATTCAGTTGACTGCACAGTTGCAATACAACAAACTTATAATTTTTGCTTTCTTTTAAATTGCATAAATATTGCAGTTCAAAATCTGTAGGCGTGAAACTGAAATTATCAATAGGTAAAGAATCATTGATCCTCGATGACTTACAAGAAATTCCAGTGTTAATTCATAGTAGGTGTTTGTCATTTCGACATTAAACTGTGGATCTACTAATATTTATTCTCCTTTGCGAAATGAAAATATTGTAACAATCTGTCAGAACATGGTGATGACCTAAAGCTTCTGTAGTGGTTGAAGAGGAGAAGATGAATTTTCCCATAGGATCAGAAATTTAAAACCTAAGTTCCATTTTTTTTTTTTATTTGCCTTATCTGATTAAAATGAGCAATTTTTGTAAAGGACCTTCCATGCATCTTTCCTGTAAAGCGTGGATGAATTTGCTTCAGTGGTTTCAGAGGAAAAGATAAAAAAGGGTCCAATGCCAAACCTAAGTTCCGCACTAGTGGCCATGTTTTTGTCTGAACGGAATGAAATGAGCAAACTTTGTTAAGGACCTTCAATGCATCATTCCTGTAAAGCTTGGTTGAATTCGCTTCAGTTTCTGAGGAGAAGATGCCCAAATGTATTTTTTCTAGAAGAGTGCAATGTTAAACCTATGTTCCGCGCTGGTGGCCATGTTTTTTGTTGGATCTGAAAAAATTGAACAATCTCTGTTAAGGACATTCCATGCGATTCCTGTAAAGTGAGGTTGAATTTGCATCAGTGGTTTCTGAGGCGAAGATGAAAATGTGAAAAGTTAACGGACGACAGATGCCAATTAATGGCAATAGTTCAGACTTACCCTTCGGGTCAGATGAGCTTAAAGGGACGATCCGGATACGGTTGTGATACGGTTGTGACCAAGACTTGTTCCAAATTTCTTGAGTAGTCGAGACAGTCGGGAGTTCTTCGAATGATTTCCCAAAAGGTCAAATATTTCACTGTGTCTCCCTGTTAAAAGTCCTCCTGGACGACACGAGGAAATGCCAGACAATTTCAAACGTGGCCACTTAACAATAAGATACAGATTTACCGAAAAGGCCGCTACACAAGGACTATTATTACTAAGACATATGGACGTGTTTTTCCATAGGTACAATGTTCAGTTTTTTGTTCTCCGCCAGAAGCTAATTTGAACGGGGAGTGGATTTGCCGGCATATTTTTAAATGGCCACCAAATGACTATCATGACCAAGTCCGATTCCAGTTTGCCTTATGATTTTAGGCAAGAGAAGTTTAAACAAAAAGATTACGATGGATGACAAATGAAAGCAAAATAAAGTTCACACTATCTATACCCAGGTGACTTAATTTTTTTCATATGCACGATGAAACGCCAGTTCCCTGTGAAAGGTAAACGCATCCCTATATAAGCTACTACTATATACGTCACCAATATGTGTATGATACTGTTACGTCAGAAGAATTAAGTTTCCATCGGTCTAAACTGCTTTAGAATCTCTTGTTAATACTTGATCGAATAATAGGGGATATAACTGCTTCATGGCAACGTTGAGTGGAGAAATGTCATTACTATTTGGAAATATGTTGCGGGGGTGTTTTGGAACTTACTGATGTACGACTATTTCTCATTCTTGAAGGCTTCATTGCGACTTCAAGATGACCAAAAATAAAAAAGTTCCATTTGCTTAATTTGCCATGCATTTTTAGTGATTTTGTCCCATTTACATGTGTTCCATATTCCTTATTTTTACTGGAAACTTGCAATATCTTAGTTTTTGTAAATTAGTTAAAAACTAAGGAGCATCTCCCTCAAGCAAAGCTCTGTCCTTAGCTGATTTTGGCGGTCAATTTAGAAAATATTGGTTATTTTCTTTATCAGTTTTTAGACATCCTTGAGTTTGTTGTCTTTCAAATATTTCAGTAGACTTTATCTGGACTTAAAGACATAAAGTTATCGAAATGGCCATATGCAGAAACAAAATTCACATTAAGTTCGGTATTTAGGTATTTTCCAATTCTTTAACTGTAAAGTTTTAGACTCGCGCGCGACTTCGTTCGACTCTTTCAGTATTCTGTTTCCATATATAGTTAGAAAACTTGGTGTTTTGGACTATTTCCTGATGTGTGGCCCTGTACCTTCCACTGCTTTAAACCCATTTGTCGATGTATAAATCAACAAGTTTCGTTGCTTCGGTATTCAATTTTGCGTTATCTTTTCTATAGTTTCGTTATATGGTTCTAACTTGTATTTCAATAGCCATGATACTGATTTTTGACTTTTGACTTTTGATAGATACTGCTTACTTCTGTAGTCAATTGCTGATATGTAGTTCGACAACTGTTGCTTCGGGAATCATTTGCTAATGTTTAGTTAACAATTGTTACTTTTCTATTCATTTGTTGATGTGTAGTTTGACATTCATTTTCTGTTGTATTTAGATCTAAGACGCTCAATATTTCATACCATTTTTTCTCCACAAACAAAGATGTGAACGATGCGCAGTTTGTTGTTGACTTTATGACGACTTAACAGCAAGATATCAAAATGAAGGGGAACAATTCAAGAATAAAAAATTCAAAATGAAGAATTACTATTAACTCGCCAAGAAGCGAATCAGAAGAGGTTTCAAGATTAAGAACATTTTTTTTCTAGAGAAAGGGCAACTAAGATCACCACACACACCACCAAAAATAACAATTATATTGTTTCTGTCATTATCTAAGTATCATTGTAGTTTATTTATTATTATTTTTTGTTATTCTTATGAAAAACCTTTGCTATTTATTTGTTATTATATGTATAAGCATGCTCTAATATATTATTGTGAAAAATTGTATATGCGGGAGAAGACTTCATAAGTTTGTTTAACTTGTGTCTTATCCCTTTTGTCATTATATGAGCAAATAACAAGGTTTAATAGACGACCAGCAGCAAGTCTTCTAGATAAAGAGCAACAACATTTCAAGCTTAAGCGAAAGACTTGAAAATAAAGAACAAGAAGACTTGTAAAAAGAGAACAAGACTTGTAAAAAAAGAACAACAACAAGACTTGTAAAAAAGAAAAACAAGACTTGCAAGACAAAAACTTCAAGATAAAGCACAACAAGATTTCAAAATATAGAACAATAAGACTTAGCGACTTCAACATAAGAACAATTACGTCTTTAAGATAAATAAAAACAAGACTTCAAGATAAAATCAACTAGACTTCAAAGTAAAGAACAACAAGACTTCAAGCTAAGAACAAGACGACATTCAAAATAAAGAACACATTTTCAAAATAAAGAACAACAAGACTTCAAGATAAAAACAACAGGACTTCAAGAAATAAAACAACAAGACTTCAAGAAATAGAACAACAAGACTTCAAGATAAAGAACAACAAGACTTCAAGATAATGAACAAGATTTCAAGAAAAGGAACAAAATTTCAAGATCTAAAACAAGAAGACAACAAAGTAAGGACAAGACTTCAAAATAAGAACAACAAGACTTCAAGATAAAGAACAAGATTTTATGATAAGGAACAAGATTTCAAGATAAAAACAAGAAGACTTCAAGATAAAGAACAACAAGACATCAAGATAAAGAACAAGGAGGGTTCCCAAGATGAATAATAACAAGGCTTCGAGATCACCGTGTATCATCCGTACATAGGATATAGGTTCCAGTGCTGGTTTTCGCTTAAATTTCAAAGAAATATACCATTAGTGTACGGGGGTACGAGTGTAAACCATTGTATAGCTACTTAGTAGTTATAAACTGAATCCACGTAGACCAATGGCAACCGTCATTGAAATTTAAACGAAAACCAGTCTTGGTGCCTATATCCTGTGTATGGATGATACACGGTGGAGATACAGAACAACTAAAATTTGATAGGATAAATAACAAAGTGAAAGATGAGTAAAACAATAAATTAAGATTTTAAGATGAAAAAAGAGGTGTTGTTCTATCCTTTTGGCCTTTTTTACCCTGTGTAAATTCTCTGATTTTAGGTGAAATTTACTACCAAGAATAAACGATAAACATAAAAACCTCATAGAGAAACCAAGCTTTTCTGTTAGTATAGATTCTCCGTGCTTAAGAATTCAACAAATCACTGAATTTCAAAAAAAAAATATATTTATTATATAACAATAACAACTGATGTCAACATATCACGGTTTGTAAATAATACACGCCATTTTTCATATCTTTAATTCAGTCCTGAAAATAAAACCAAGCATTCATCTCTGTAATTCAGTTCTATTGTTAAATTATTTTTTGAATTACGTATTTTCTGTTTGTTTGCTTTTGAATAATAAATATGTAAATAATATTATGGTCTGATGTAAAGAAGGGACTAACAAATTTACAAAAAGGGAACGTATTTACATTTAACGAAATTACAAACGAAACGTATTTAACAAAATAAACAAAACGAATGACCCACAGAACATGGAAATTGTACAATTATATGTACATGGTCTTCAAAAACATTTGTGTGATGTATATCCTAGTATTGAGGTAGATACATATTATGTGAGGGTAACAATGTGAGGTTTTTAACGAAAGGGAAACAAGATTGATATAGGGTACAGGATGTTTTCTGGGCGAATGAACAAGTAGTGTATCCAAAACTGGATTTGTCAGTTACACAGAACATTTAACTTCCATTAGCTTAAAGTCTATTGAGTTTGTCTAACAGTACTATCTATAGTAATTTTATACGGCAAGACTTGCTGTTAAGTTTTCTTACAAACTGACATTGGGATAAAAGAGTGGTTCTATTCCAGTCTACGATTTATTCAGGACAAGTAACAAAATACGACGACTTTCAGCTATAATTAATTGCAGGCGATTAATTTAAAACAATTCAAATGATTTCAGACACTTCATTATCGACTTAACAAGGTTGTAACTATGTTGAAGAAACGATAACTATCTTCGTTATGTCAAGCTTTAACAGTTTTCTTAAGAAGAATACTAATATTTTGGCCATTTTCCAACATACCATTTGAAGGCAATGGGGATTTATTATCTTAAAGATTGTATTAACATTTGTCTATTGTATCTAACAAACACTATCTGTAATGTGAAACTTTTATCTGATTTTGCAGGAAATTTGAGTTTCGTTATATTTTTAAAAAATCAAATACATTTTTTGACGGTTGAAGGGTTTTGAAAGAGTTGTAAACACCTGTTTCGAAATAGTCTTAATTTCAATTATTCAGACAATAAAATTGAAAATTTTCTCACGATTCATCCTTAATTCGAATAAAACAAAAGTGTATTAATTCAAACTTAATGTTTGCTTTTTCGCAAAAACTTGGTATTTAACAAAATTGTTTCAGATGTTGCGAAATAGTTACGAGTATTCCGCTTCACTGGAGCCAAACCACACAAGAATTACACCCAGCAATTTTGCGGTCAGACGCAATATTTCATTTTATATATTTTTTTATTAATGGATTTTAAAAACCTAACCATGTAATTACATTTCTTGCAAAATTTTTAACACTCCTTTTGTCACTGAAAGTGGTTTAAAACAAGTTGTGGTTTGATGAAAAAAAAACAAACGTTATTGGTCTTTGTAATTTGAATACTGCTTACTAAAATATATCACATAAGGGTTAGAACATTAGAAATTTTACAAAATTTACAAATAAATTCGTAATAAATTGCACCAATTTCAATTTCCTTGTCAGTACAGGAAAGCACTTTTTACTCAAAATATTTCAAATATTGAAATATCTGATGAATGATGAAGACGTTCATTTACAACAACAATAAAATAACGATGTTTACGTGTATATAAATAATTGTCTATAAACTGAATATAATAATAAACAAATTAAACACATAATTTGTCATTGTAAACCATATAAATATTCATGTTTGTTTTAGTAATAGCACAAACATGTTAGTCTCGGTGTGGATTTTCGTATCCCATTGCAACGTCTCCGGTAGTTTTTGATTTGCGCTCCCCTGAATCGGAGGTATTCCGAATGACTGCGACTTTGGAACAGTTCTGTTTAGCATACGAGGGAAATATACCCATTTTTCTTATATATGTATTGTATAATTTGTTAGTTGAACTCACTTGTAATTATACATAGACTGCACTCGTCGTACGTTCACTTGTGAACGTGGAGAATACATACTAACCTTTTCACTGTTCCTATTGTTCGTCTCCTTTAGAGAAGGAAATCTTTTTTTATTCACAACAGCATACATTTGTTCATTTTGAAATATATGTTGAGGCATTGATTTTCCTAGATTTTCACTGTATGCATTACGTTGAAAACGTGGATCCGGCATAGACGCATTCAAATTTGAGTTCCTCCAATTCAAACCACCTTTACGCATTTGAACAGGCTCTTCGTCGTCATAATCCGGAGGAAGGTCGTCAATCCTTTCCGTTACCCGTTCCCCCTTGTATATAACCGCACTTCCATCGTTCGAAGAAGAGCCACCCAAGCTTCTGAAACTGTTACTACTGTAGTTCGAGTGAAATGATTGTTGCCGGCTTGGTAAACGGCGCTCGTGTGTGCTTCTTGGAGTTCCCGGTAGACGTGCAGATTGTGGTGGGTAAATGTCCTTTACACTATCCCGTGCACTAAGAGGGGGTGACGAATTTGGACTATCAATGTCATATTGAAACCTGTCCTGTCCATCCTTATCTTCTGAATCCTCTGAAGGGGTCGAAACGTCAATACCGCTTTCATCGGAACGATTTCTGGAACGAGATATGACTCCGTTCATACCAACAATGGATTCATTCAAACATTTACGTTTCTCAATATTGTCCAAGTTACCTCGTGCCCGGCTGATTGTGTCATAGTCCTTTGGTGGAAGAAGAATTGGTGCACCTTCTTTTATGGAGATGTTTAGCCTTTGTTTCAGTTCATCTGTGACATTATCGAAAGCCATTGTTTCTTTTAAACTTTGTAAATCCGGTTCAATATCTGCCATGTCTGGAAATGAATTTTCACTGTATGTGCTTGCGCCCGAATCATGTGCTGAATCTGTCCTAGGATCGCTAAGTCCATCCGAGTCATGTAACCTTCGATCTTGAATATGTCCTTTGGAAACGAGTGACATTTCAATTTCTTTTGTCCTTTCAGCATAAGTTGCAATTATATTGTTCAATAGCTTGACATACTGCGCGGCGGTCTCTGGTGTATCAAATCTGTACACATGCACGTGAACGTACTTCTTTGTACGCGGAACATACCCTAGATATATGCACGCGACAACTTCGTCTGGTCTACCGGTGACTGGATCTGATGCTTGTGCTATGTATGTTACGTCTCTCGTTGGAATAATAGGGTAATTTACAGTTTTGATCTTGCGCTTCTTTTTTTCTTCAATTTCTTGTGAAATTTTAATTTCCTGGTTACTCACTTGCAGTGTAAACTTTGGTGGATTTTGTAAATTCCTCTGCTTCCGACGTAAATTTTCCACAACAGGGTCGGTATATTTTCTTCCACGCAACCCTTTCGTTTCAATCCAACCAAGAAATTCAACGTAAAACTTCTGAGAGTCTTTGCTTTTATCTTTCTTTCCAAAAAATCGAGACATGTTTATATTCGAGTTATTCCCGAATATTCCACAAAATCCGTGTTTCTTCAATTATTCACTACAATTTGTTCAATTGTACACTTAAATGTCAACACAAAAAAATAATAGTCCGCCAAAACTTGTCACATGTGTTTGAGAAATATTTGACAAGTGAAGTTTACATATCTATATCGTACAGGATCGAAGGCGTGTAATGGTATTTAACACAACTGTCAGTCATATATACGGGAGAATTATTTTAAACGGTTCGGTTGGTCTGGTATTATCAAGACTGCTGTTTAACACAATACTAAATCTCCCATTGAATACATCCACATACCAGAAGCTTACCGGCTCAGCTACTCTCAAATGGATTGGTCGACCTGAAATTTTTATTTAAAAGTTATGAATAGGATTGGTATTGTGAAATGTATTGAATTTTCATTTGAGTACGATACGAAGCATGAAATTAGATAATCTGACAAGTAAAATAAACTATCCACTTCATAAAATAGTAAGTAAGTGTTGGGATAGACAATATTTCTTCAATATAGTGTTGACAGTTTGTGTAAATGATGGTAAAATTCCTGTATGGGTATGGAAAATAAAATGAGAAATGTCTTTATTCATTTGTCGTACCACTGAGATAAACGACAGTGGATTTTGTAATAGTTAACACCTACTGTACATTTTTTACATATAAAGGCAATTGTACTTATAAAGTTTTAAATTTTTACAAAATCGATATAAGACAATTGATTTTAATTGATTTTAAGAGCTGTCGAGTAAAATGATACTTTGGACTACCTGTACGTGCAGCTGCTGTTAGACCACTGCTATTGATACTGTAAAATCGTTGAACGTAGTAGCAAACTAGTCCAAGTTTCCATCAATACAGAAAATAAGCAAATACACAGCATTTTTTTTTTAAATAAATAGGCAGAAAAAAATGTAAAACAGTTCTTGCTACGAATTCAAACATGTTAACAACAGAGAGATCAACAACATAATGGGTATAACCGAACAAGTAAACAACAGAAATGGTATATCCGAACAGGTAAATTATAGAACGGATATATCATGGCCGGTACACAAAAGGATGCATATATCTAAAAATGTTAACAAAAGAACGTGTATATCCAAATAGGTAAACAATAGAACGGGAATATACAAACATGTAAACAACAGAACGGGTATATACAAACAGGTGAACTACAGAACGGGTATATACAAACAGGTAAACAACAAAAACGGGTATATCAAAACAGGAAAATAACAGACAGGGAATTATTTAAACATGTATACAACAGAACGGATATATCCAAACAGGTAAAGAACAGAGCGGGTAATCCAAAGAAGTACACAACCGAACGGGTATATAGAAACAGGAAAACTACGGAAATGGTATATACAAACAGGTAAACAACAGAACGGGTATATACAAACAGGTAAACAACAGAACAGCTTAATCCAAAACGGGTATATCAAAAGGTAAAAAAACAGAATGGGTAATCCTAACAAGAAAAAAAAGAGAACGGATATATCCAAACTGGTATACAACAAACCGGATATATCCAAAAAAGTTAACAGCAGAACGGGTATATCAAACCAGGTAAATAACAAAACGGGTATATCAAAACAGGTGAACAACAATAATCAGTATATCCGAACTGATAAACAACAGAATGGGTATAACAAGTAAACAACAGAGCTGGTATATCAAAACAGGTAAACAACAGACCATGTATATCCAAACAGGTAAACAACAGAACGGTTATATCCAAACAAGTAAACAACAGAACGGATATATCCAAACAAGTTAACAACTGAACTGGTTAATAACAGAAAGGGTAAACAACAGAAAGGATACATCAAGACTAAACAACATAATGTGTATATCAAAACTGGTTAACAACAAATTAGGTATATTCAAACCGGTAAACAACAGAACGGATATATCCAAACAAGTTTACAATAGAATCGGGTATTTCAAAATAGGTAGACAATAGAACCGGTATATCAAAATAGGTAGACAACAGAACAGATGTATCAAAATAGGTAGACAAAAGAACAGGTGTATCAAAATAGGTAGACAACAGAACAGGTGTATCAAAATAGGTAGACAACAGAACCGGTGTATCAAAATAGGTAGATAACAGAACCGGTATATCAAAAAAGGTAAACAACAGAACGGGAATATCAAAAAGGTAAACAGCAGAAGCGGTATATTTAAATAAGAAGACAACAGAACCGGTATATCAAAATAGGTAGACAACAGAACCGGTATACATTAAAATAGGTAGACAACAGAACCGGTATATCAAAATAGGTAGACAACAACCGGTATATCATAAAAATTGTTGACACATGATATGCCTTGCCTTTCCCATGCATCGCATGAATCTACACATTGATCTTCAGCAGCAGCCATGATACCAAATGTATCACTGATCACACCTGATCACAATCATGATAATGCAACTGCATACCAAAGATCAATGGGCTACTCCTAATGCCAGGTTGATGTTTAACAGACACAAGAAAAAACTTAAACATTCGATAAATTGTGCAAAATTTTAAAGTCAGTAGAGCATGATTGCTGGGGCATATACATAAAGGCCACTGAAACTGATCTTTAGTGATGCTAATGCAACTGCATACCAAATATCAATGAGCAACTATGCGTGGTTGATATTTACAGACACAAGAAAAATCTTAAACACTGATAAAAAGTGCAAAATTTCGGAGTCAGTGGAGCATGACTGGGGGGCATAGACATAAAACGCCACTGAAACTGAGCTATACTTATGCTAATGCAACTGCATACCAAATATCAATAGGCTAGCACAGGTGGTTGATGTTAAACAGACCCAAGAAAAAACGTAAAACAATTGTGGACGCCGCCGCAGGAATCACCATACCTATGTCTCGCAATTTTCGACTTTCATCGAAGGCTCGACAAAAATAGGTAGACAACAGAATCGGTATATCAAAATAGGTAGACAACAGAACCGGTATATCAAAATAGGTAGACAACAGAATTGGTATATCAAAATAGGTAGACAACAGAATCGGTATATCAAATAGGTAGACAACAGAACCGGTATATCAAAATATGTAGACAACAGAACCGGTATATCAACATAAGTAGACAACAGAACCGGTATTTCAAAATAGGTAGACAACAGAAACGGTATATCAAAATAGGTAGACAACAGAATCGGTATATCAAATAGGTAGACAACAGAACCGGTATATCAAAATAGGTAGACAACAGAACCGGTATATCAAAATAAGTAGACAACAGAACCGGTATTTCAAAATAGGTAGACCAACAGAATCGGTATATCAAAATAGGTAGACAACAGAACGGGTATATCAAATAGGTAGACAAAAGAACCGGTATATCAAAATAGGTAGACAACAGAACCGGTATATCAAAATAGGTAGACAACAGAATCGGTATATCCAAACAAGTAAATAAGAGGACGGTTATGTGATGACAAGACTGTAAAAGACATATACCAGCGTTACAATATTGCCGGGTAAAGAAGATGGTTCCATCAAATGTCCCATGTTTTATTTCTACCTTAATTTTACAGTAAAGGGCTACGCCGAGCGCAGCATGATACGCCCGCAGCATTTCGACCACTGAAATTTTAACACGTGTATTTTAGAATGAATGTGGACACAGTAAAGAGCTTAACATCGTAGTTAGATGAACATAATAAGGAGCCAGACACAGTAATTAGCTGGACACAAAGTAGGCCCGGGGAACAAAAAAATTAGAGCTTTTAATCCCTTTAAGCTATGAAAAACTGTAAGAGTTACAAAAAAAATGTTGACAAACTACGGAAAGCTTACAACAAGAGGAATCTGAAGTAAAAAATTCCCATTAAAATCCTATAAAATAAAGATTTTTTTAAAAAATAGCAATTTTGGCACCTTTAACCCCTTATAGCTCCGAAACTGTAAGAAATAAGCCAAATCTGTTGACATCCTGCTGAGAGCTTACAAAAAGAAGAATCAAAAGAAAAAAAAATCAAATTGAAATCCGATGAAAAATAAAAATTTAACATATGAGAAATTGCAATTTTGACCCCTTTGACACCTTATAGCTCGTAAACGATAAGAGATATGCCAATTTGTTTATATACCACTGAAAGCTTACAACAAGAGGCATCCAAAGAAAAAAATTCCATCGAAATCCGATGAAAAATAAAGTTTTTACATATTTTGAAAATAGCAATTTTGGCCCCTTTGACCCCTTATAGTTTGGAAACCATAAAAGATACGCCAAATCTGTTACATACTACTGAAAGCTTACAATAAGAGGAATCCAAAGAAAAAAATCCATTGAAATCCGATAAAAAAAATTTCAGGTTATCTGCACATTTGTTATTTTTGCCCCCTTTGGAACCTCATAACCCGGAAAGGATAGTTAACAACAATTTGATGGCTCTATGCTAGTAAGCTTTAAAAAAAGGAATCCATTGCAAAAAAAACTGCATTAAAATCGGAGTAAAAAATTTTCTCAGGAGTACACTGAAAGAAACCCCATCAAAATCCGATATATAATAAATATTCTACAGCCCATTATAAAGACCCAATTTAGCCCTTTTTGGTCCTTTTCTTAAAAACAGGCGGGGCCAGTATACCCAAAACCAATCCCAGCCTTCTTTTGTGTCAAGGATTTCATAAGGATTTTATCGCACTGAAACGAAGTGTCCACAGACGCCGACGACGCCGACGACGACGCCGCCAGTATCATACCATTATACGACCTCAAAATTTTTTGACGGTCGTATAAAAAGGTAAATAACAACCTTTAACCCACTTAAAGTCGAAATATATATTTTTTTAATTTGGTGATTTTTTTCTCTGAAAAATACGATAACTCTTTAAAGAATCGCTCTTAAACCATGACTTACAATACAAACAATTAGAAACATGATCATGCTGTTGAATATATCTGGTTTGGTAAGAACTCAACAAAAAATAACGTTAGTCATTTTACTTAATGCAAACCGGTTGAACGCATACGCATGCTATCACACATTTTACCAAAACAACGAACGGTAGGCATCCAAACATTTAAAGTTTGCAATGAAAAACCAGAGGCGAAAATAGGATAAAGATAGAATGTTCCATACAGAATTATTATGCCATATTGGCAATGACACAGACAACACAATCTTATACCTCTAATGCCATTTACCATGATGGCAACCAAACATATCCCAGGGTAACATTTTCATCCCCCCCGCTTAGCAAAAGCGGGGAATTATGTAATGCAGTCCATCCGTATGTACGTACCTACGTACGTGCGTTTGTAATGCTCCCTGATAGCTCTGGAACTATAAGAGATACAAATTTGAAACTTGGCACCATACTAGAGTATGATCTGAAGTAGCGCACTGTGGATTCGGAATTTAGGTCAAACGCCCTAAGGGCAAATATGGTGAAAACGAATTTTCGCGATATCCAATAATTGAAGAAATGTCTACTCGGCCATTTGGGCTAGAAAGTTGAAACTCAGGAATCGACTCAATATTATGTAGCAACTTCACAGAGGGTGTCGGAATTTTGGTATGACGCCTCAGGGCATGGCGTCTAGGGGGTCCAAAAACCGAAAACATAGAAAGCAGGCACAGGCTGCAAAGCTCACCTCGTTGCACAGCATTGTCACAAATAAAACATGTCGGATAACAGGAATTGACTATAATTATTTTGCTAACAGATTTATTCATATGTAAAATTAATGTCTCGGACTGCATTCAAAGCATTCATTGCAGCTGTCATCCCAAAATGCATCATGCTTACCAATATGGTTAGTGTGGGGCATGTCAGTAAGTGAGAATGAACTTTAACCATTCTACCTAATTAAGTCACTCATGCATAAAATATCGGTCAAAGACAGCAGCCGAAGCATGCAATGTTGTTGTCATCCCAAAATACATCATAAATACCAGTATAGTTGATGTGGGCCATCTCAGTAAGCTGGAACGGACTTTAACCATTCTACCTAACCAAGTCGCTCATGCGTAAAATGTAGGTCAGAGACAACACCCGAAGCATGCATTCCAGTGGTCATCCCAAAATGCATCAGGCATACCAATATGTTTGATGTGGGGGATGTCAGTAAGCAGGAATGGACCTTAACCATTCTTCCTAACCGGATGCGGACGCCGACAACATGGGTATCACATAAGCCCCCCTCACTTCGTGAGGTGAGCTAAAAATCGATTCAGCTGGAACTATTCTTTCACCTTAAATCGTAGAGACCTTGTAAATAAGGGTATAAGTAACATCTCATTTACTGATGATAGCGGACTTTTGGTATGACCCCCGGAGGCATGCCCTTAAGGGGCCAAAAAATGTAAAACAATCAGTACTCATCATAATGACGGGAACTCTTTGTTTAATTTTGATTTTTTGGTTTATATTTTCATAAGGAATTTTTGGAATTGCTCTTTGAATCCATTCCAAGCATCTTTTTTGATGCCTTATAGTTTAAATGATCATTTTCAATGGTCAGATTGCAAAAAACTTTGATTCTAATTTTGGTAAAGTTCCTGAAATTCTCAAAGACCTATCATTTTTTGGAATTCTACTTAGAAACCATATCTTTTTAATTATTTGGAGTTATAATGATTAATTTCTACAGTCAGGTTGCAAGAATCTATGATTCTAATTTTGGTTAATTTCCTTAAACTCTTAAAGACCAATTACCTTTTGGAATTTTACCTAGCAACCATATTTATTTTGATGACCTATGGTTTCAATGATGATTTTCAATAGTCAGATTGCAAAACTCTTTGATTCTAATTTTGTTAAATTTCCTGAAACTCTCAAAGACCTACTACTTTTTGGAATTCCACCTAGCAACCATATCTCTTTCAATTCCTTACAGTAGTGAAGATCATTTTCAATAATCAGAGTGCAAAAAAAACTGATTCTAATTTTGGTAATTTTCTGAAACTCTAAAAGACCAATTATTTTTTGAATTTTACCTAGCAACCATATATTTTTGATGCCTTATAGTTTCAATGAACATTTTCAATAGTCAGATTGCAAAAATCTTTGTTATTCTAAGTTTGATAATTTCCGGAAATTCTCAGAAACCTGTAATTCTACCTAGCAACCATATCTTTTTGATTTTTTACAGTAACAATGATTGTTTCAAAAGAAAGAAATTTAGTTTCAAAAACACTCGTCTTTCTTACAAGGGGAGGGGGTCCAAAAAGGGGTAGCGGGGGAATCGCAGTTTTTGATTGGCCGTATTTCATCTGATATAAAGTTTATCATGATAACAAGACTGTTGGCGAGTAAAGGCTAGAATGTTTATCTCAAATTACAATAATTTGTTTTGCATGTAGATATTTTAAGGTCCTAATAATTGTTTGCGCTGGGTTGTGGAATAAAAGAGATATACGTAAACACGGTGACACTGCCTTGTTCGACTGGTGACAGTGTGCCCCAGTACTGCAGGCCAGGCGTCAAATCCCAATACAACAATGGCATATATGTAAAATGCTATACTGACTTGTTGTGCCGGCGACATTCACAACAGAAAGAGTGAAAATCATATTTCAACAGCAGGGGTTTCGTATGTCTGGTTTTCTCTTCCTAATGGCAACTGAATGGAGGATAACAAAGGGTCGAAATAAAGAATCAGGTGGAATTCACAACATAGCATAAAATCTAGACTTTTATGAGTTACCATATTGCACTTATGTCCTCATCCAAGCAACATCTACAATTTAAATGTGATAAACTTGCAGATGAATCCGGGCGAACTAAACATTAATTGAAACAAAACCAAAATAGTGAAAATAAACCAAACGTTTAGAGAACCCATCAAGATCAAAGAACAACACAGGATGTTATTCTGGCTTGATGCAGTGAAAATGCCGTAGAATGGAAAACGCTATTACAACAGTGGCATATATGTAAATAACAGTTCAATATTTCACTACGGACAACATTAATACGAAAAATTCGCGCTTGAACTATTTTTTTCACTGTTAAATATCGAAATACAGACTGGCCTGGCAACATTTGGTCACAGTTAAAAGGAGTGACATAGTTATGCATATGCATTGTTTTGTTTTAGATGATTTGTTTTGGGTCGTTTTAACCTGGATATGGGATGTTGTCTCTTCGACATTTACCCCATTTCCTTTCTTTTTCATATGCATATATGTATGTTGCCGATGCCTCTGCTGGTGGACTGTTAGTCCCCGATTGTATTCACCAGCCCAGTAGTCTGTTCCTCGGTGCTGAGCCGAAAGCCGGTTTTGTTTGGAAACTGCAATATCTAAATTTTTGTAAATTGTGTTGAAAACTAAGGAGTATCTCCCTCGCGCAAAGCTCTGTCCTTAGCTGATTTTGGCTTTCCATTTAGAACATATTGGGTATTTGTTCTCTATCAGTTTTTAAACATATTTGAGTGTATGGTCTTCCAAATGTTTAGATTTTATCTGCACTGAAGAGACATAAGTTGTCGGAAATGGCCATATGCAGAATCTAAATTTACAGTAAGTTCGGTATTTAGTTACTAGTATATGGGACAAAAAAAGTGTCAATTTCAATTAAACATGTAACGCTGATAAAATCGCGCTAGCAACACGGTTATTCCTCACTGCACATCTTTTCATTATTGTTATCTAGACAACATAAAATGTCAATTTCTTTAGTTGCTGTTTTAATTGTAGTTATGTAAATTAGATGATATAGTATAATACAGAGTTGTCATCTAGATCGTATCAATCATCTTAGGGAGGGATGCATATAAATATCACGAATTCAAAAATAAGTTACACGAAAACAACACAAGTTATGGAGAAAGATCATGACACAGGTTTTAACAAAACAAACATCCTGGACCACTGAATAACAATTAATTCAATATTATATACATTTGTAACATGTCAGTTGATAAAAACATTTATTTTGATAGTGACTTGTGTAGAAAGTCGTAAGAAAGTCGGATATTCTTGTACCTAATTTGTTTCGTGTGATCTATAGTCCTTATCCATTACATCAGTTCCTTGGGGACAATACAAAAAATGATACACCTTTCTTCTCACTTGATGTAAATAATGTGTACATGTTAAACATAAAGTGCATGAAAGGTATATAATAAGACGTAATAAGGCATGTCAAATTATATTTTCTTAGGCCTCGGGAATAGGCGTACTATATAAGCATTGAGAAAGTGTGAAAAGATAAAGTTTACAATTAATAATGCCAAAACGGGACATCAAATATTTCAAATTCTTAAAAACCTAAACACGGTTTATCATGATCTAACAGACTCATTTGTGTGAAAGAAACCTAAACACGTTTTCTCGTAGAAAGTACGTCGGCAAACGAATGCCGAAGTACAAATGAGGAGAGGGGAAATTCCAAAATCAAAAATCCAAAAACACGGCAGTTCATATCCAACACGAAACGAGACAGCATATCAAAACAAATGAACAAAAACTACCACGAACGCCACAAAACTAAATTAGCACTAGTTGAGGTATCATCTGGAGTGACCTCATCAGGTGCTCCGGAATTGTAAATATTTTACGAAAGGATATGGAGTAAATGAACATGAGATCATAACACATATGTTAACTCCAACTGCAATAATTTTCATGAGCTGTATGGCCATTTCGGAAATTAATTCCTCATCAGCAGCACTAGAACCCAAACAAAGGAAATCCATAATTTCAAAAAATGTTTAAAATGCATAAAACCAAACAAAATTTTGTAAGCATGATCTGCTCCATGCGTAGATAATACACAGTTAGGTTTTTATTTGATTTTAATTGAATTAAATGCCTATCAATATCTAGAGACATACAGAGATTAGCAACTACTCGAAATCGTTAACATCACGCATGTAAACTCGCTCCAATGATGCAACACCAGAATCCGTTCGGAACTCCTCGTAATTTTAGTAAAAGTTTACCTGTACGGGAACAATGTTCCGATGGTAAAGTTATTGTTTTTACTGATGCATTGTCATTTAATATTTGTGCTAACCTAATATTACAAAACAAAACAAAAACGTTTTGTTGACATTTCTGTACAGTTTTAAATTGAAATTACAGGTATTGGAAATTAAAAATCGACTTACCTCACGGGAAGTCTCGCACACGCGTGTTATTACCGATTTTTACAACGGACGAACTCTCTGTCTCTGCAACATGGAATACAATCACTAATTGTAATACAATCACTAATTGTAATACAATCACTAATTTGACAAATATTTGCGAGCATAGGGGTCTTTTCTATTTCAGCTTTGTTTGCTGTTTGTTTGTTTGTTTTTTTTTTTTCCACAATTCTAATTATTATTATAGATAATAAAATTATGACTTTTTAAACATTACACATTTTTATTCAAATCACAGTGAACTAATACTATACGGAACGATTAAGGATTTTAAAAGAAAAGACATGGCCATATCTTTTATTTCTAAAATTAATTGATATACGATGTATATCCATAATGAAATGTTTCCGCTCAAACTATGTTGGTATAAGTTAACTAACATCAAGATGTAGACAGGAATAAAAGCCCCTTCCTTGATAAACTAGAGTTTTCTTTGTGTATCGTGCTTCATATAAATAAATTAGTGAGGTACTACAAAGTGTACTTTTATTAAACAATTTCAAACGTTAAGGGGATACGATACAGTAAAGATCCCGAACTGATTTTTTCGTGAAATTTTGAAATAAAGTCAATTTGAACATGCTCTTTCAAAATCTGCAAAGAAAAGTATACCTTCATGATTTCGTTTTCGAGATAATTGCGATTCAAAATAGCCCATTTTCCAATATGTTACGTAAAAATGGATTTTTACAGTAATTTGTAAAATGTCATAACTTTAAAACTAATTAAGCTAATTGCTTCGGGTTTTTTGCTACAGTCTGTAGAAGTTAAGTAAAAATGTTAATACAAAATTTCATTATTTGTGGTTCGAAATTGACATTTATGTAAATATTTATTGAATAAACGTCCGTTTCTAGTAGGTAAAATTTCACATAGAAAAAAATTTTGAACTGAATTTTTCTTCAAAATTCGCAGAGATCTCCGTGAAACATCACTCTTTCAAAATTCGCTTTGAAAAATCGGGGTCCATGTGCTTATTTTTAAGCTACAGAGAGAAAACTGTCACTTTTTATCGCTACAGATGAACATTGCCGGTTTTGGCGCGAAATGACGTTACAAATATTTCGCTCGGAAACTTGAACGTCGTCAATCTGTGTTTTCCCACATGTAAGGGTTGCGAAAAATGGAACAGAGTTGAATACCATTAAACAGTTAAACAGGAAATAAAAGACATCAAACACAACAGAGAATTTATCCTGTGATTAATGATTACTTCCATTTAAAGACATTCACAAAGATCAGTCAAACACATCCCAAAAAATGAAATTGGCCGAATCCTGTTCCTGATAAGTGTTTTTCCCGAATTCTCGGTGAAATAAATGACTTTTCCCGTTCTCCCGAAAAAGATTACATCGACCTTCAATTAAAGTTAAATGCGTTTCATAGGATAATTATCATGCATGTGAAGTGCTGTCCAATACCATACTCTTGCCTATATACTTATTGCTTATATATTGTATAATGATATTACGTACAAAATTTGCATGGTAAAAATATTGTTATATGAAATAGCCATTTTCACGGAGTTTTAATAGAATTTTCACAGCATCCCGTGAAAATTCAAATCGTAAAATGCCGTGAAATTGTCCTGAAAATGGCCATGATAATGCGCCACCTGACTCCCTCACGACAACCCTTTCATTTTTACAAGTTAAAATATAGAAAAGTCACATAATTCTCACGAATTATTTTTAAGCTGTCTCATGCTAGATCCGAACTAACAACCTCCGATATTTGTAAGCCCATTCGCTAAAAATTACGCAAGATCTCAAGTTTTTAATTTTGTGGTGTTCTTGTTCATTCCTACATTCAATTGTTTATTTGTTTTGTCTTTGTGAAGTTGCATCAATTTTTTTATGTTTGTTTGTTTGTATGTTTATTTTTTTTTTATGATGAATTCAGGTATTTTATATGCTACTCATATTCTATGACATGCCATGACTTTTGACTTTTTCCATAAATAAACAAGAACAATTTTGCAGAAACGGCATTTTCACAGGAGATAAATGTACGTATAGGTTATAGAAATTCCACGGGAAGCTAATTCAATAAAAGCAAAAAATAAATCACTGGAAAAGTCACGAGATTTTAATGACTCTTGAAATTTCTTAGTATTTTTATGGACTTGTATTCCAGTAGTGATGTTAAATAATAATTACAGCAAACTTGATGAATTTCTACTGTGCGGTTGTTTACGTGTAACAAGTGTAAATCTTTTTTAACGAAATCAAATTGTTGTTGGGAAAAATGGATTCTATTACAAACGATGCCAATAGGAAGTCTTTGCTATCAGGTTTCAATTTGACAAGTATGTCGGATCTGGAGCTACCCCTTCCCCACTTTCGTAATGAGCAATTCACAACCACGTCGATTTTATCATAGATTTATTGTACATGTTTCTATCCGCAATTCGCGTAGTCTGGTATTTATGACGTCGTGCTCTATTTCGTGAGTCTATCGTGACGTTGCGAAAACAACATGCCACATGCGGCGACGTTATTATCTGCCCTTGGTACTGTATCGTATCCCCTTAAGCCGCTCTTACACTACACCGTATAGCACAAACGTATGAAGAACGGATGAAAATCATTTTTGAACGGTGGTAAATATTTTTGTTCGTCCACGAATTACAATAAAAACGCACAAAAACCGGAGGTAGCCAGTAAGTACACTGTACATGCACAGTCCTGGCCCCGAATAAACCAAACTCGCACCGGACAAACACCGAATAAAGTAACATGCCGGACTAGTACCGAATAAAAAATAATTGCTAACAAAAATGTACCGCACGAGCACCGAGTAAAAACGAATTGAATAATTACTATGTAGAACAATCGATTTTTCAAAAAGGCTACCCCGAGTTCTTATCGTTGTCTACGTTTGTCTTTTGTCTTTTTATTATTTTTCTTGTGCACTTCCCTGGTAGATTGTGGCATGTGATTGTAATTTTTGGCCATTGTAAGTGTTTCCTGTTATCTTTGCTATATAACCTGTGTCTTTTGACCGCTCAAAAACTTATTTTACATAAATAATCATTACGGCGTGCTTGACCAATTAAATTCATTTTCCCCAAATGTCACCGAATAGAAAAGCAAGAGTATGGCCTAAGAAAAGAACTGTCGGGTCACAGATAACCTTCTTCACTAACGGCCCAAGGCAAACATTCCAGTGAAGATACTCAAGACCAAGATTGGATTAAAGTTATACAGTCTTTAGAGAGAGATGCTCTTATAAACGGCGACAAAACGGGCATTTTTTAATTTTTATATTTTGGGTATATTTTAGAAAAATGTTACAATATAAATACAAATAAACAAACGCCGCTTAAGTCCTGCAATTCCTAAATTAGATAAGCAGCTGTAAAAAAAAGATAGTGTATAGCACCTATTATTGGATGATCACATAAAAAGCAATTGTTGTAAATTCGTTTGAAGCAAAATAAAAATTGTAAAAGTAGGCCACATTTTAAAGGTAAAAAAGGACAAAAATATACAAAGTAACAAAAATGATATAAGACTGGCTAAAACAGAAGAAAGGAGCAGAAAGTATGGCTAAAATAGCGGCTTAATGACCTCCAACTTGGGGGTAACCAGATAAATTATATTATTCTTCAGTGGTTCAAGTTTCTCTGGTTCTGCCAGGACCATAATTTTGGTTTTCCGTCCGGTTGCCTCAAAGTTGAAGCCATAAGGTCGAAAATACGGGCATTTTCTTCTGTTCTTATCTGTATTTTCTTCTTTTTTTAAATATTTTATAGTTTGTGCTAATTATCTTTTAATCGTGGCCTACAATTGGCCTACTCTGACGTTTCTTATTTTTTTTATTACATGCTAATTATTGCCGTTGTACAACATATATTTTTATAAATTCATTTTATTCGGTTTCCGCTGTAAGTCCGGAACTCGAACGGTTTATCTGTTATCTCTTCGGTAAAAATCCGTTTCACCAATTTAATCTACCGTACATGGTACATGAACGGATGCAAGACGGACAAGTACCGAGTGAATAACGTATATACAACGCATGACAACCGAACAAAACGTAAACCTACCATACATTCACCGGACATTTTGTACGGTATATGTACGTTCCAAGTTTTGAACATGTTCAAAATTTTTTACCGTACTTGAACCGTATTCACCGGATAAAGAACCGACGACAAACGTATATGAACGGAGATATACGTTCGTCTAGTGTAAGAGGGGCATTAGTTTTTAAGCTATTACGTACTATAGAAGTAGTTACTATCCTTTATTGATGCCAAACACAAGTCCATGATGATACCTCAATTTTTATAGGGGTTCACACTGCTAGTGCTTCAGTTTTGTGGCGTTCTTGTTCATTTTTGTTTATTTGTTTTGTCTTTGTCATACTGTCTCCGTTCGTGTTGCTGTGAATTGCCATGATTTTGGATTTATGATTTTAGAATTTCCCCTTACCTTGTTCTTGCTTCAGTATTCGTTTGCCGTTGTATCCAATAAAAGGCCCGGCACCTGAATAGGTTTTCAGGGGCTTTGGCTACAGAGCTGCCGGGCGCGTCCCCAGGTGGTGGATAGGGGAATGCCCTGTCTTTGCGGGGTAGTCAGGTCATAATACGGAAAGCCTGACCGCGAACCATTGTAGCCAAACTGAGTGGAGAAACGCCACGCTCCATGCAGTATAAAGACCCCTTCTATATTTCTCTAAAGAGAGCAGACGCACTGGGTGTCGTATAGAAGGCTAAATTTCCTGCCCCTACCCATTTCTCCCCATTTCCAGTGGCAATCAAAAGTCGTTGCCCCGGTTGTCCCTTCCACCTTTATTTCTTTCTTCTTTTACTTACAATTTGTTTTGAATTGATTAACTTGTTCTCGTCCTGATATAGCTGAAATATTGCTCATTGGACGTTCAACTCTAACTAATCAATCAATCAATCCAATAAAAGGACAGTCTTGCAAGTTCAGTTTGTCCTAGGGTTATTTGCCTGATAGCAAATTGTATTTTCCGGTGTTTAAGACATTTTATATATACAAAAATAAATATTTCCGTGTAAATTCTAAAAATAGAAATTCAAATTAACAAAATTCATAATTTAAAGACCATCATATCTATATATAATTCTATTTAATGAAAATTTATACTTTTTAATTAGATCAAGTATTAAAATAAATATGATATAATCATAAATATGATAATTATTGGTCGATTTTAAAAACACAGAATTTAAAGAAAGATAACTCTACTACATAACCAACAATCAATAATATGTCTGCCTGATACTGAGGAAACGGTGGTGTATGAATATTTGTAGTATTAACTATCAAAACATGAACAAATCGCTTCAAATCATTAGTAAAAATACACCATTTAAATTATGTGTAATCAGATAATTGATCTAGGGTGAGTTAAACTGATAAAAAGTCGCCAAATACCGAACTATTTCCTACGCCATGACATTGTGATCTAGACCCAAAAACAATTATATACTCTTGAATAGATAGTACGCTTTGATCGAGTATATGAAAATACCGTGTCTCTACTATCAAACACCCACGACTTAAGCGGGCATTATTTCTGACCTATAGACAAGCCCCTGTGTGTGAAAAGGGCTGCCGATCTAATTACATTTTAGAAATACATTGTATGAAAAATATACACAGTCAATCTATATATCTACTAATGTATTGGTTAATTACAACCAAAAAGAATCCACCCCAATACAAATGCTTACATCCTGCGTCAATTGACTATTTCTTATTTCAAGCTCTCTGTAGATACTATTTATATATTTTTCAGTTTGATTGGGGGTAGTAAAAAAATTCCATACGCTTTATTTGCAAAAAAATATTGCCTCTTCCTTTTGCAAAACTAGTAACAACTAAATGATATTTC
>MJUU01030157.1:0-19388 GCA_002080025.1 Modiolus philippinarum
AGTGATGGCAAAAGCTCACATGGCCTTTAGGCCAGGTGAGCTAAAAAACTTAACCTGGCTGCTGGACCATGAAATTGAGGTCAAGGTCAAATGCCATATGGCAGAATGACATGTACTAACCAAGACCAAGCTATATACCTATAGCTTGTAGTCATTGAGAAACAAACTTAAGCAAAAAAACTTAATTGAGGTCAGGGTCAAAAGCCATATGGCAGACTGACATGTATTAACCAAGACCAAGCTACCAAATATCATTGACTTCTAGCTTGTAGTTATTGAAAAACGGACTTAACAAAAAACTTAACCTGTTCACTGGACCACGAAATATAGGTCAAGGTCACATGATTTTGGGTCCCGCAGATAGGGTTCGCCGTAAGCTACCTATGGACCAATTATAAAGTTCTTACATCAAAGGCTTCTATATAGTGACTTGAGTTTACACCGCCGTCGCCATCATACTCTGCACGCCTATGTCTCACTTTTGCCAAATGCCTGGCAAGTTTTATCCACTCTCGATAGTTAAATTTAAAAATTTTAAAATGCTCGGCAAGCCTCGCAATTAAAATTTAAAAATTTAACTATCTCTAGTGGATAAAATATGGTAATGAACGGCATCTTGTGGTGTAATCTATATATAACAAACTTGGTACAGGGAGATAACCAACCAATATTCCTCATTAGTCCATACTAATTTACCTCATGATGTTAAGGGATACTACTCACTGTACTGATCCTACTTTAATTATTTACCTGGATTGTGTGTGAAATATACTGCTGTGTTGATCCTACTTTATAAATTTTTCTGGATTAACATGTGATGGGTATTGCTGTACTGGTCCTACTGTATAAATTTTTCTGGATTATGATGTGATGGGTATTGCTCTACTGGTCCTACTGTATAAATTTTTCTGGATTAAGATGCGATGGGTACTGCTGTATAGATCCTACTGTATAAATTTACCAGGATTAAGATGTGATGGGTACTGCTTGCTGTACTGATCCTACTGTATAAATTTACCTGGATTAAGATGTGATGGGTATTGCTGTACTGTTCCTACTGTATAAATTTTTCTGGATTAAGATGCGATGGGTACTGATGTACTGGTCCTACTGTGTAAATTTGCAGCTCACCTTACCAACGCATTATCATTCATATTATATAAAGCTGCTTGCAACTCTATAACCTATATACTTTGTGTAAATTTACCTGGATTAAGATATGTTGGGTGTACTGCTGTACTGATCCTACTGTATAAAGTAATCTGGATTAAAATGTGATGGGTATTGCATTACTAGTCCTTCTATATAAATTTAACTGGATTAAGATTTGATGGGCACTGTTGCACTGATCCTATTGTATAAATTTACCTGGATTAAGATGTGATGGGTACTGCTGTACTGATCCTACTGTATAAATTTATCTGGATTAAGATTTGATGGGCACTATTGTACTGATCATACTGTATAACCTTACCTGGATTAAGATATGATGGGCACTGCTGTACTGATCCTACTGTATAAAATTACCTGGATTAAGATTTGATGGGCACTGCTGTACTTATCCTACTGTGTAAATTTACCTGGATTAGAATTTGATGGGCACTGCTGTACTGATCCTTCTGTATAAATTTACCTGGATTAAGATGTGATTGGTACTGCTGTACTGATCCAACTGTATAAATTTACCTGGATTAATATTTGATGGATAATGCTGAACTGATCCAACTGTATAATTAGTAGTTGGTACATGGTAATTTCCAGCTGTGTAATTCATTGGAAACGGCGGGTGGTATGGTAATACTGTGGGTGCGATGAAATTGATATTTGGTGTTGCAGACTCTGCTGAAAACTGGTAAGGTTCTTGAGAAGTGTATCTCAAGGCAGGTTGCATAGAGTAGTCCGTTCCAGTATAACTGATAGGAAAAGTGTAAGTGATTGGTCTTTCCAATGGAAATCTTGTAACTGGTTGAGAGGAGGTTGGTGGCAGTTGATTAGTGTAAGCCATATTGGGTACAGTGGTATAAGTCAGCTGTGCTTGAGTGGTGAAAGTTGACTGTAGGGCTGTACTGGTATATGTGGTCTGTGGTTGAGTAGTATAAATATGTTGTTGAGGGATAAATATCATATTCTGTTGAGTGTCATTTGAAGTTTGAGCTTGACCACCATGTAACTCTGGTGTAGAACAGTTAACTTGGAAAGGTGGTACACAGTTTATTTGTTGTTGTCGAGATGCTTTACTTGTTTCTGAAGAAGTGATATTTTCACCTGATGGTTGACTCTTACCACCAAAGACAGCTGAACCAATATCTGTTGATTTAAATGGCTGTTTTTTGTTTTGCAAAGTATGATTCCTATTTGTTACTCCAGTGCTGACTGAATCCCAGACAATTGGCTTGATCTGGAAAGTCTTACTTCCTGTCTGTGTATTGTCACCTGTGTCTGGGTTAGATTTATTTCCATTGCTTACTGGTTTGGCTCCTTTTTTGTTTGTTACATTTTGAACAATACCCTTCACTGAAAAATTAGTTCAAAGACAATAAAATTTGTAATGTTAGTTCAATTTTTCAAAATTTCCAGGTACATAAATTGTAACGGGAAATCGTGTTAATTTGAACAGATATATCATGATAATGAGGGTATTTGCAAAAAATACAAGTCATGGGCAATAAAATTTCCTGAGCCTGAAAGGCGAGGAAATTTAGACCCAAGACTTGTATTTTTGGCAAATACCCCGACATTCATGATATATCTGTTCAATTACACAGAATGTTTCTTTTCATAAAGTGCACAGATGACTCTTGGACAAATACCATCACAAAGGGGTATTTGCCAAAAAAAAACCCCAAAAAAACAATGGCTATTAACCAATCAGAATGCCACTTACTTACATAAGGTGTAATTAACATAAATATATAATGTTCTGAACATAAATTCTAACGTCTTAATCCACAGATGTCATGTTTTAGTGGGAAACATTTTCCACTTAAATTTTATCTGAATTCTCGATGTCAGGTGACCATACGAGACCCTGAAAAAGACACCATAAGCATGTAATGCTCCCTTGGCTTGAATTATGAAATATTCTTTGCATGCAAAACAACTTATTTGATTTGTAGGATATAATAAAATTTTGTATGCATGCTCAAAATGTTGTATAAAATGAAATTGAGAAGCAACCTGTGGACACAGTAGATGTCTTGCCTGTAGGTAGATTGCTTTACTGTGTATATTAATTAACTAGAAGAGGGAGCAGTCGCAAACGACAGCTAATCCCCTCGCCCGCTGTCAAGAAATAATAACCTTAATGTAATCTAAATATGTATGAACGTCTAAGGTATATTCACTGAACATTGAGTTCATTGATGTGTAACATGTAGTATCTCAGGTATAAATATTTATGGAAACTTTAACCCATGTCTGTCAAGTGTAAAATGTAGGTCAAAGTGACCCGATTATCATCTGAAGCTTCTTCACTCTCCAAGATGCATCCACTGACCCAAGATAATTGATGTGACTTATATGTAGTATCTCAGACATAACCCTTACTGCAAACTTTAACCGAATCATTGAAGCATAACATGTAAGTCAGAGTGACCCAATTATCATCTGAAGCAGCATCACACTCCAAGACGCATCCACTGACCAAAGATGATTGATGTGCCACATGTAGTTCCTTAGATATGAACCTTGACGCAAGTTTTAACGAAGGTCATTGAAGCATAAAATGTAGGTCAGAGTGTCCCGATTATCATCTGAAGCAGCATCACACTCCAAGACGCATCCACTGACCAAAGATGATTGATGTGCCACATGTAGTTCCTTAGATATGAACCTTGACGCAAGTTTTAACCAAGGTCATTGAAGCATAAAATGTAGGTCAGAGTGACCCAATTATCATCTGAAGCAGCATCACTCTCCAAGAGACATCCACTGACCAAAGATGATTGATGTGCCACAAGTAGTTCCTCAGATATGAACCTTAACACAAACTTTAACCGAGGTCATTGAAGCATAAAATGTAGGTCAGAGTGACCCAATTATCATCTGAAGCAACTTCACTCTCCAAGACACATCCACTGACCAAAGATGATTGATGTGCCACAAGTAGTTCCTTAGATATGAACCTTAACACAAACTTTAACCGAGGTCATTGAAGCATAAAATGTAGGTCAGAGTGAACTGATTATCATCTGAAGCAGCATCACTCTCCAAGGTGCATCCAATGACCAAAGAGGACTGATGTGCCACATGTAGTTCCTCAGATATGAACCTTAACGCAAACTTTAACCAAGGTCATTGAAGCATAAAATGTAGGTCAGAGTGACCCACTTATCATCTGAAGCAGCATCACTCTCCAAGACGCATCCACTGACCAAAGATGATTGATGTGCCACAAGTAGTCCCTTAGATATGAACCTTAACACAAACTTTAACTGAGGTCATTGAAGCATAAAATGTAGGTCAAGAGTAACCCAATTATCATCTGAAGCAGCATCACTCTCCAAGGCGCATCCACTGACCAAAGATGATTGATGTGCCACATGTAGTTCCTCAGATATGAACCTTAACGCATACTTTAACCTGAGGTGGGACGAACGGACGGACGGATGGACGGGCAAGATGCTATATCCCCTTCCCAACTCAGTTGGGCGAGGGGATAACAACACCACATCATGAAGTAGAGCTGTCGCCCGATGGCAGACAGTTATGCCCCTGCTAATTGAACCCTGAATCAATATGGCAAGTGTAAATTTAAGCCATAGTTGCCAACTCACATGATTTTCGCGTGTTACACACGCTTTTTCAATGGTTTACACGCGTAGATTTTGTCACACGGCATGTACACGCTTTTCAGAACTTCACACTCCATTACACGCTTTTTCGTTGTTTACGTTTTTGGTTATTAGCGATATCGCATTTTTCGTGATTCTCTGGACTTTTCCATGACCGTTGTTAATGTTTTTTATTAGCGCTATCGATTCTCGTGATTCGCCGGACCTTTCATGGCCATACGGCAAATTGAAAACTTTGATTTGGCCAAACAACCAATTTTAAATCGTTTCAATAAATTTCTTGGTTGGGTACGACCACTTAAGACAAGAGTGCAAATAGAAAACGATATTTTTGTACCGGATCGGTGCCACCAAAACAAAATTTTAGACTCAGAGTTTGATGAATTAATTTGAAGTCAAAGAAAGTGATCATGCAGTAGGGGGCTATGCAGTTTACACATTAAATTTGGATCACTTACAGAAAGTGATATAGTCGGATATACAAAAGCTAGGGCTCATTTGAAACCATTTATCTGTCAAAACGGGTCTAAGCCCATTTCCTCCTTGCCAGCTACAAAAAAATTGTTGAATGATTTAATCATCAAGGACAAGGCTGAGAACTCTGCTAACTTCTGCCGTTCAACAACCTTTGTAATGATTTTGAATATGTACCTAGTCAGGTAGTTCTAAAATCAGCAAAACAGGCAAATGTTGAGTACAATGGGCGTTAATATTGGCAATCAAATTAATTTTATATGAATTTTGTTTAATAATCCGAAAGTCTGTAGCGCGTTTTCACACGCTTTTTGGTATCTCATGTCATGTCATGACATGATTTTTCATTGTCAGAGGTTGGCAACTATGATTTAAGCATTTGTGGACACAATACAGTCATGGACACAGATCAAAGGTGGACAAAATGATATACCTCCCCTTTCTCAAGAAAATATTCAAAGATGAAATATTTCCCCTTCAAAATTTCGGGCAGCAACCATATACCTTCATGAACATCTTCAGATGATGTACTGCAACAGTGTAACATTTAATCAATTTCCATGCAGCTGTTTAGGAGAACATACGCTGACAAGGTCCACCCCCCCCCCCCCCCCCCTTTTCAAGAAAATATTCAAAGTCAAATTATCTCCCCTTTAAAATTTCAGGCAGGTACCATATAACTTCATGCATATCTTCAGGTGGTGAACTATAACTGTGTAACATTTCATCAAAATCCAAGCACCCATTTAGGTGAACATGCGCTGACAAGTTTCATCCCCCTTTTTGCCAGATGATATTCAAAGATGAATTATCTCCCTTTAAAAATTTTCGGACAGCAACCATATACTTCATGCACATCTTCAGATGGTGTACTACAATTGCGTAACATTTCATCAAAATCAATTAGGAAAACATGTACTGACAAGGTACATGGACAGACGGAAAGAGAAAATTTATGGTTTAAATGGCAAAACTAGGAGTCTGAAACTCTAAAAGTAATACATTTTGTACCATTATATGATTAGTGATCCTCCTTCAGGAAATGTCAGTAACTACAGCTATATTAAATTGACTCACCTGTCTGTGTCTGGATACCAAATGATCTTGTAGGTATTTTACTGGTCTGTGTGGCAGCTGACTTAAAACCTAAACAAAGGTATAAAATAAATCCTGATAGATCAACGTTGAAATCAAAGTGACCTCATCACCTCATTTAATCCCCTTTATATCTCTAGGTATAAAATTGGGGTTGTGCGCTCGAATGCTACCAATCCAAACAAATCCTCCCTACTCAAAATTCTCTTTCTTTTCACAAAATTAATTTTTTTTTTTTAATTTTATTTTTTTGTACTATTGTTTAACCCTAGTACTGCAGAACCTCACTATATTGACGATCCAGATAAGTTTTGTTTACTGCCGGTCGTTGTTTAACTTACTACTTCCGGTTTTTCTTTCACTGCCGGTTGTTACTATATAGACTTTCGAATTCTAATATTAGGTCGGGATTTTCGCTTCTGACCAATGAAATAGTGCGGTTATTTTTGTTAACGCGTAAACAATGCGTCAGAGGAAGGAATTTCCTACACAGAACTGTTTTCATATGCTCTCTACGATACTCCATTCGGAAATAAATTTATGTGGAAATTACCCATTGTTTTGTGTACCAAGTCGAAGATGAAGTTGTTGACATAGGTAATCCAACTAAAAAATTGAACGTTCCCATTCACTGAATATAACGGTGCAAAAAGAGAGTTATCTGCTTCAATAATAAGAAATGAAACTTTTAATCTCCAAAAAATTTAGATTAAGGATTAATTAACATAATTAAAAAATTGCAATTTGTCCACTTACGGTATTGGTTTTCTTCTCATTTACCAGTTGTATTAAGAGCACAGGGAAAACTGCTTCCAAATTATTTGGAGTTACTAATTAAGATAAACTACGACGAAATTTCAAGAAAACTGCGAAAACAAGTAAAAGTTAAAATTGCCGTGCACCTACGTGCATTCATTAATCTATTTGAAACTTTGCACTTGAAAAGTATGGGTTGTAATATACATACAACACTTAACAAATATGGTACAACTAGAAAATTCTCATCATAAGGAAGTTACATACCAAATATGAACACCCTACCACTAAAAGCCTACCTTCTAGAAGCAAGGTTAAAGTTTTTCAAAAATTGCCCTAAGGGCAAGGTCAAGGTCAAAATGTCTACAAAGATGGTACCTTTAGAAATCTCTCATCATAAGGAAGTTACATACCAAATATGAACATCCTACCACTAAAAGCCTACCTTCTAGAGGCAAGGTTAAAGTTTTTTAAAAGTTGCCCTAATGGCAAGGTCAAGGTCAAAATGTCTACAACTATGGTACCAAAAGAAAGCTCTCATCACAAGGATGTCACATACCAAATATCAACATCCTAGTTCTTCAGGTCTCCATTCCACAAGCCAGGTTAAAGTTTTGCTGACGCCGACGCCGCCGACGCTGACGATGCCAACAACGCCGGGGTGATGACAATAGCTCTCCGGACATTCGTCCTGGCGAGATAAAAAAGAACAGATCATTGATTAAATTGACAAATATTAACATAGGGTTAAATAATAAAATTTATTTAAACAAGCTGGCACAGAGAGATGCAGAGCTTAATTATCATCATGGCAGCAGCAGAAGTGAATAATCTAAATATAGCTGCCAGTACTAGGGTTTAGATAAATGATTTTTGGTTTTTGAGAGAAAAAAATTATCTAACTAACCTTCCCCTAGGGTTGGTTTTGGCAAAACAAAACTTTTAATAAGTCTTGATTTGCTTAAAAGACTTTACAGAGTTTTGCAATAAAAATCCAGAAATAAAACACATGAAATAAAAGAAATTCTAATATGACGGCCTTCAAACACTTTGTACCCGAACCCGTGGTAAAAATAATGTATACTTATTAGTAATGTCATAACCAAATAACGTTACTTTCGATAACGTCACAGATAGTTTTACATCAGTTTTTACGTCACAGACCAACTAACGGCGTAAAATGGCGTTTCATCCATGTATACTAGGAAGAATTCTCCTAATCGTAACTTTGTGAGTGTCCTATTAGAATCGAAACAATTAACAGTAGCCATATATTTATATTATTTTCACCACGGGCTTACACTTTATGGTGATATTCTACCCCTCGTTAATCGCTCGGGGTAAAATATTGGCCATAAAGTGCCAGCCCGTGGTAAAAATAATATGAACCCTGAATCAATATGGCAAGTGTAAATTTAAGTGTGTGTGGACACAATACAGTTGTGGACACAGTACAAATGTGGACACAATACAAGTATAGGCAAAATGATATACCTCCCCCTTTTTTCCTGAAAAATTCAAGACAAATTATCTCCCCTTCAAAATTTCAGACAGCAACCATATTACTTCATGCACATCTTCAGATGGCATACTACAACTGTGTAACATTTCATCATAATCCAAGCAGCCTTTAAGGAGAACATGCGCTGACAAGATTTGCCACCTTCTAGAAAATATTCAAAGATGAATTATCTCCCCTTCCAAATTTCGGGCAGCAACCATATTACTTCATGCACATCTTCAGATGGTGTACTACAACTGTGTAACATTTTGTCAAAATTCAAGCAGCTGTTTAGGAGAACATGCTCTGACAAGATTTGCCTCCCCCTTTTTCCAGAAAATATTCAAAGATAAATTATCTCCCCTTCTAAATTTCGGGCAGCAACCATATTACTTCATGCACATCTTCAGATGGTGTACTACAACTGTGTAAGATTTCATCAAAATCCAAGCAGCCATTTAGGAGAACATGCGCTGACAAAGTTCATCTCCCCATTTTCCTGAAAATATTCAAAGACGAATTATCTCCCCTTAAAAATTCCGGGCAGCAACCATATTACTTCATGCACATCTTTAGATGGTGTACTACAACTGTGGAACATATCATCAAAATCCAAGCAGCTATTTAGAAGAACATGTGCTGACAAGGTACATGGATGGACAGACGGACGGACGGACAGACAGACTGACGGACAGGGTGATTCCTATATACTCCTAAACTTTGTTTGCGGGGAGTACGATAAATATATGGCTACTGATAATTATTTCTTAATTTTAAAAACTTTTTCAAAAGTGATGGAGTTCCTTTCATATGTAATTACCATCTATATTCCTAATATTCAACAAATTTGTAAAATCATGTCAAATCTGTCACATTTTATTTGTTTTTTTTCTCATTTTTCTGACTGTTGATTGAACACAATTTTTTGAAATATAATTCTCTTACCTTCCAGGGTTTCCCATGAGTCAGCAGTATCTCTCTGGTAGTCATTGTTTACTGTTACTGTCAAATTCAAGTCATATATTGGTCGTTTATTACCACCCAAAACTTCATTATCGGAATCATCCTGAACTTCACCAACTTCATCACCTCCCTCCAGGATTTGGTTAGTTTCCCTCCTTATTTCAGATTCTGATTCAGAGTCTGAATCTTCTATAACAATTACATCTTCATCAAGGCTATCTTTTTTCAGAACTTTACTGTTCCCATCAAGACTTGTTTTTGCATCTGATTGATTAAGCGTTGGTTCACCACTACTTTCCTTTTGTTTTAATTGTTTTGTTCCATTGCTACTACCGGTACATGTTTTATTGTTATCATTTCTGCCTGTAAATAGGATCCAAACAATAAATTATATAAATGCTTCTGTTATTTTTTTCAATATCTATTTCCATAGTATGTAATAAAATCTCTAAATCTAAAAATTCATTTGAACAATCTCATCTTAATTTCAAATTTTTACAATACAAAACAACTCAAAATGAACAAGTGTGGATCGTATTGCAAGGCAATACAGGAGTCCCCTACCGGTGGAATAATTCAGTGATACCAGCAAAAATAGTTAAAGAAAAGTTTTCCTAGCCCAAGGCCCATAACTTCATCAAAAATCAATGGACCCAACCCATACTCAAACTTGATCTTTAACCCACAGTAGTTGATTAACAATGCAAATATCAGCTTAATATCTGAAACGGTTTAGAAAAAAAGTCTGGAAAATGTATATTTTACCCAAATTTTCTAAGTCAAAGGCCCATAACTCAGTCCAAAATCAATGGACCGGAACCAAACTCGAACTTGATCTGTAATGGTTTAGAAAAAAAATCCGGAAAACCTATATTTTACCAAAAAATTCTCTAAGTCAAAGGCCCATAACTCTGTCCAAAATCAATTGACCGGAACCAAACTCAAACTTGATCTGTAACCCATAGTGGTAGACTCACATAGCAAATATAAGCTTCATATCTGAAACGGTTCAGAAAAAAAGTCTGGAAAACCTATATTTTACCAAAATTTTCTAAGTCAAAGGCCCATAACTGCGTCCAAAATCAATTGACTGGAACCAAACTCGAACTTCATTTGTAACTCATCATCGTAGAATCACATACCAAATATTAGCTCAATATATGAAACGGTTTAGAAAAAAAATCCAAAAACTGATATTTTACCGAAATGGTCAAAGTCCAAGTCCCATAACTCCATCCAAACTCAGTGGACCAGAACCAAACACGAACTTCATCTGTAGTTCATAATTGTTGACTCACATACCAAGTATTAACTCAATATATGGAACGGTTTAGAAAAAAACTCCGGAAAACTGATATTTTATCAAAATAGTCAAAGTCCAAGTCCCATAACTCCGTCCAAACTCAGTGGACCGGAACCAAACACGAACTTCATCTGTAACTCATGATGGTAGACTCACATACCAAATATTAGGTCAATATGTGGAACGGTTTAGAAAAAAAGTCCGGAAAACTTGAGTGTGACGGACTGACGGACTGACGAAGGGCAAACCTAAAGTCCCCTTCGGCGATGCCGGTAGGGGACTGTCAAAGTCCAAGTCCCATAACTCCGTCCAAACTCAGTGGACCGGAACCAAACATGAACTTTATCTTTAACTCATGATGGTAGACTCACATACCAAATATTAGGTCAATATGTGGAACGGTTTAGAAAAAAAGTCCAGAAAACTGATATTTTACCGAAATAGTCAAAGTCCAAGTCCCATAACTCCGTCCAAAGTCAGTGGACCGGAACCAAACACGAACTTCATCTGTAACTCATGATGGTAGACTCACATACCAAATATTAGGTCAATATGTGGAACGGTTTAGAAAAAAAGTGCGGAAAACTTGAGTGTGACGGACTGACGGACTGACGAAGTGCAAACCTAAAGTCCCCTTTGGCGATGCCGGTAGGGGACTAATTAGGTGTGGTATGATAACAGCACAAATTGTCCTTCATTTAACCCTTCAACAGGAAAATGAAATATCAAGTATTTTATCACAGAGTAAAGCAGAAATCTAAATAATTACCACCTAAATCTGAATAAAATTAGTTTGTGAATAGACACATCTTCACTCCTCCAAAATTTTGCTGTGTGGGGTTCTCAAGAGCCTGTAAACCTCACCTGTACCATGCCTGTCATAGACATTCCAAATAAGATTGAAGGGTCACATTTTCAAATATGTAAATAGATTTTTATGTTTTACAGTCCAAACTTAAACTATGTTCCCTGCTATAAGCCATTTTAATAGAGTACAGACCTACTGGTCATCTTTTTCAAGGGGACCAACTAAAGACTATTAAGCCAATGATTAGGCTTAAATGCCACATAGTTTCAGAGCAGAAGATCTTATGTTTAACTAATTTCCTCGCTGGTGGCCATCTTGGACAAGGTGCATACTTTCCCAACATTTTTTTCAAACGTGACCATTGAAGAATTTTTGTGACCAAGTACAATTCCAAATGGCTTCAGGAAAGAATATCCTTGAATAATTTCTCATAGGGTTGAATGTTAATCTATGTTCCCGGCTAGCAGACATCTTGGATTTGATGCATACTTGCTTGGATACATTTTTCAAAAGGGGGCCAACTAATGATAACTGCGTGACCAAGTTTAGTTCAAAATGGCCAAATAATTTCAGAGAAGTTTTCTGGGAAAATAAACCTAAGTTCCCCGTTGGTGGCCATATTATATGTGAAGCTTTGTGGTATCGAGGAGAAGATTTCTGAATTTTTTCTCATAGGGGCCACTATTAAAATACGTTCCCTGTTTGCAGTGATGCAGAATTGCCATACACAATTTTTCAAGGGGACCAATCAAAGACTTTTGTTCAAATTAGCCCATCGGTTTCAAAGGAGAAGATAATAAAAAGTTTACCATCGGCATCAACAGACGACAAAGAAGGCAAGATGGATGCCAAATGATGGCAAAAACTAACCTTGGCTATAGCCAGTTGAGCTAATGAAAAAATTTCTTTTACCTTTTTTGCTTTCCAATGAATCTGAATCAGTATTTTCTTCCTGACTATCATTTTTTATTGTGACAGTTAAATTCATGTCAAAAGGCTTTCCATTATTATTACTATCCTGAACGTCATTATGTTTCTCAACAACACCATCAATTTGTTTCTTGATGTCAGGCAACAAAGTATTGCTACTATCTGATCTGGTCAACACAGTAACGTCTCCATTCTTTTCTCTTGTCATGTTTTTAATAGTATTTATTGAACCAGCATCCATTTCTAATTCTTCACCATTGGTTTTATTAATATGTCTCTCTTCATTGTCATCTAACGTAGATTTACCATTATTTTGTACTGATAAACTCCCATGAGAATGTTGACAGTTTCCAACTCTTTCTGTAAATTCATATTTAGACATAAATCAATATTGATTGATTGATTGATTGATTGATTTAAACATATATTAAGGATTAGACACAAGTTACACAACTTATCACTGCCAAAAGAAATATTCACTGCTTGGGAAATACCAGGACTTGACACAAGAAGTGGTATAAATCAAGGGAGAAAAGCAACCACTGTTTCTGTACTGTTAACTTTGTACAAACATATGTAAATACGTTTTGATATCACAGCAGATGAAAAATCGGAATACATTTTATTAAGTCTAGTAATTCCATCTTTTCTCTGGTATAACTATTAGTGTAGGGAAATAAGAGAATATGAACCTTTGATTTTGATCCAATGTAAGTACCTATTTCTTCCATTAAATTTAAAAGCCTTTGATGCATAAGAAAAAGTCCTGCCCCTTTAAACATTTTCTCTATGGTGATGCCAGTATTTGTAATGTTTGTCATGGTAACTGTTATTAAATCATAAAAATAAACAATTATGATTGATTATTTACTGAGCAAAGACAAGTGCATGTGACTTAACTTGGTTGTCTTACCACCCTCTTTTCTAGAGTGAACCACATAAAAATAAAGGATAAGACAGAGGGTACATAACATTGGCTTTAGTTTTAAATCTGATTGATTGAATGTTAGTAACTATTTTTCCATACTGCATGTATATTATTGTTTCCATGTTGGGAAACATTTAATAATTAAGGAGGGTTGAAACAGTTCATTGAAACATCTGGCAATTCCTCAGGTTATTTGTGGTTAAAACCGTTTTACTTCCTAAACTTGCATTTCTAGGTTTTTTTAAGTGTGAGAAATGTCAATAATTCGTAAAGGTTCAGTGGAACCTATTGTCTCGCCCGCTCACTCCACTGTCATTATTATTTTCCTATATTAAGATGGGGTTGCTAAGTAGAACTTGTCTTTGAGAGTTTCAGAAAATTTACTAATACTGGAATAAAAATTTTGAAATCTAACAACTGAAAATATTTGCTTTCACTAAAATTCATTAAAAAATCATGATTGCTGACACAAATTCCCCAAAATTTCTGGTCTTTGAGAGTTTCAGGATATTCACCAAAATTGGAACCATATTTTTTTTAAATTTAGTTTTCAGAATAATGTCTCATACGAAAAATTGCTAAAATATTTGATTGTGTGCAAAAATTTCAAAAATTGCTTGTCTTTGACATTTTCAGGAAATTTACCAAAGTTGGAACCTGAATAAAATTCCAAAAGCATATTGTGCATCTATAGACTATATGCAACAGTTGTTCATCAAAACTGAATTCCTTTATCCCAATTTAGTTTAAACATTGTTGGTATATGGACCTGCCATGAAAATATAGCCAAATTCATTGATGCGTAAAATATAGGTCAAGGTGACCTAATTCTGGTAAAGATGTTGGTTACTACTAAAGATGTAACCACTTACCTGTCTAGGACATGTAGGTGCTGAGATATGGTACAATAAAAAAAAATTATCAAAAAAAAAAAAAACCAAAGTCCAACTAATGGCAAAATACTGAAAAATTAGAATTATTTTTTTTTTCAATATGAACTTGGGATACAATAATGAAGTCTTACTGAATATTGTGCCAAAACTTCATTGATATTGAACATAATTTGAGGAAGTTATTGAGGTTCAAAAAAGTTGAATATTATTGCTAACCAAAAGTTTACGATGACGACAACGACGCCTAAGACGACAGAATTTTTTTGTTGCTATGCCTCACCTTCGCAATGAATCTTTGCAACATTCGTCGCAGGCCAGACAATAAAATCCACTTCCACAAGGCCAAAAAAAAATCCATGTATTTTTAAATTGCAAAAAGAAAAAAAAATCTGTTGGATTTGGTATGTTTTGAGGACATATAAATGTAGAAGCAAACAAGTAATATAGTTTATTTAAGGCCTTACCAAAATAATCATCTTTTGGTTCTAGTTTGACTTGTAACCCTCCTACACCACTTTGCTTGTCATATCCTGTATCAATAGGCTCTGTCTTTATTACCATTTCTTTGTATCCAGTATCAATAGGCTCTGATTTTACAACCAGTTCTGCTTTCTCATACCCTGTATCTTCAGGTTCTGACTTTATTACTGGTTTTACAGTGTTAGGTTCTGACTGCTCTGTATTTGGATGAGTTGAATCAAGGTCAGTGTTTTCATTATTTATATTGTTTTCTGTAAACGATGACCTCAGAGCAGTGCTCTGTATTGTAGATGGCATGGATTCGGTAACTGCTGATACTGGCTCCTTACATGTAGTTTCAGGGCATATTTTTTGAGGTACTTGAATGTTCTCTTTAGATTTTAAATTATCCTCTGCCCTCTTTATAAGAGATTCAAAACTCATTTTTTCTTTATTTAAATTTTCTGTGTTTTGTCTATTTCTATCATCAGATGTAAGAGTTTTGTGTATTTTTTCAGATGTAACAATTTTCTCTTTTGTTTTTTCATTTAGTGCTTCATTAGATGTAGACTTGAGCTTTGAACTTTTTCCACAATAATCTGAGCTCAAAGTTGGCTTTCGCTTCTTACCAATATCAAATGAAAAGCTCTTTTCCATGGAAAATAGCTCAGCATTTCCCAAATTATTTGAGAACATATCAAAATCGTCATAACTAACAGTAGAACGCTGTTGTTGGATTAACATGTTCAGTGTATTTTTATCTCGTGTACGATCATGGTCCACATATTTATCTGCACCCATGTAACTGGCACCATGTGGCCACAAGTCAGATGTTTTAAACTTTTCATTCGATTTATGTCTTTTTTTATCTGTGTATCTATTCTTTTGCTTGTTGGTCAATTTAGAACAAACTTTTTGCATAAAACTGCTTTTCTTTTGAAGTGAACCTAACTTTGGACTCTTAGAAACATCAAGTTTTGCTGTTTTAGTCCTTAATGCAGTTGACATGTCCTTGGCTGAATCATCCTCTTCTAACTTTCTTTTCCTGGAAACAACATAACATGTGATTAACCTATTATGCTTTGTAATCTTCCAGACTCAGTATTTCTGGTCTTTTGTAATTTTTAGGGTCACCATGACCCTCTGGTGGAAATTTTGAGGGTCAATTGAAATATCAAAGGGTAGTAAAAAAAGCTGTAAAAGAAACGCAAAGCCACGAGTCTCGTTTTTAAAGCTGTTGGTAGTAAATGGGTTTCCACCTTTGCTGGCCACACAATGTCTGCATTTCATGCTTGTCCCATCTTACCTTAACCGTCAGCTATTAAAGTTTCTTCAAGTATGTAGCTCTACTGCAAAAGACATATTTAAGTTGTTATTTTCGTCAGAATTAGAATTAGCCAATGCCTCGTCAGAAGCAGAATTAGCTAATATCTTGTCAGAATCAGAATTAGCCACTATTGAACTTGGCTCTAGGGCAATGCTGTCTTTTTTTATTTTGCCTCGTATTGACTTTAAACAACATCTGCACATCATTCGTGGCAGTGTATAATTCATATAACGATCTAAAGGTAAAGTGTGAGACGATCGAATATTTTTTTACTTTCACTTTCTATTTAAACATTTGGCTTTTCGGAATTTCTATATGAATTTCGATTTATAATGGATATTTAGTGTTCTCCCAAGCATTCAAAAAGTGCATGTTGCTTCAGTTCAAAAAGGGCACTTTTAACGCGCACAACATGGCTAAAAGGGCACATGTTGAACGCAGAAGACGAAGTGAAAAGGGCAATATTTTAATACAAATTTGATGTAAATATTTTGAAAGGTATTTCTAATGAAAATTATAACCAGTGTTTATCATGTATACATACAAATATTAAACATCTGACATACAAATAAAACATTTTGTACATAAAAACTGTTATATGTATGTAAAGTCTGCTTGATATTAATATGTCTATTCAAACACTTAGTATAAACCCTATTCAGCTGTAAGATTAGAAAGAAAACATCAATTTATCAATTAAATAATCTGGCAAAGTTTATTCATCTATATTCTCACCAATGGGGAAGAAAATTTATAATTTATTTCCATTGCCAAGTTTCACATGAGTATTTTATTTTTCAATAGATCAACATAGGTATAAAACAAAAATTTAATTTGCAAGTATTTATATATTATTGGGTAAGCTTCAATATAATTTCTTTAAAGAGGTTAAAACTGTCATTTCATAAGAATTATTAAACAAACTTTAATAAAAAGTAACAATCAGAAGCCTCTTTAAGTGTTTTTAAAAACATAGAAAAGGGGAAGAAACTCAATATCTAAATTGCGTAATTATATCCATTTGTTTGTGTTAGCCAGGTAGGGCTGTTAATGAAAATATGTGTTGATTCTTATTAAAAACCATCACAATTATCAATTATTGGTGTATTTTAATACTCTCTCAAATCATTAATAGGGCTTGTACTTGTCACAAATTGGTGGCACGTGCATAGGTGAACATACCGACAGGTGACAAATGCAATCAACGGAAGACCGGAAACAATCAACAGATCAATTAACTGGTAATGTTGCCAGAGGCAAGCAAGCAAGCAATCTTTATTCTCATAACCAATTTACAAAGGTACAGAGACGTAGTGTACAATGTAACATTAAATACTAGAGGCTCAAATGAGCCTGTATTGCTCACCTGGTGACTGGTTCTATTCATTGTCACCAATAGACCACCCATTCATACTATAAATCAGTTCACCAGATTGAGATGAGGTACAAACTAAAAATCACAAACTTTGGAAGGGATCACCAAAAGACAATTGTAACCAAGTTTGGTTCCAATTGGCTCAGTAGATTCACAGGAGAAGACATTTGAATACATTTCCCATAGAGTCCCTATGTAATTAACAATGAAGGGATATGTTCCCTGCTGGCGGCCATCTTGAATGAGGTATGAACATAAAAATCACAAACTTTGAAGGGAAACATCTTAAGACTATTGTAACTAAATTTGGTTCCAATTGGCTCAGTGGGTTCAGAGGAGAAGACATTTGAATGCATTTCCCATAGGGTTCCTATGTTAAACTGTGCTCCACGCTGGCAGCCATCTTGGATGAGGCACGAACGTAAAAATAACAAACTTTAAAGGGGACCACCCAACGGCTATTGTGACCAAGTTTGGTTCAGTTTGACTTGGCAGTTTCAGAGAAGAAGATCTTTGAATACATTTCCCATAGGGTCCTATGTTAAACTATGTCCTGTGCTGGGGGCCATCTTGGATGAAGTACACACATAAAAATCATAAACTTTAAAGGGGACCATAAAAAGACTACTGTGACAAAATTTGGTCACCATTGGCTCAGTGGTTTCAGAGGAGATCTTTGAATGCATTTCCCATAGGGTCCAATGTTAAACTATCTTCCCTACTGGTGGGCATCTTGGATGAGATGCAAACCTGCTGGACATATGTAGAAATTGTAGTTCTGGAAAACCTCAACACTTTTGCAATTCTTATTTAACCTTTATCTCAAACAGTTTTTGAAATGAAAGTAAAAACGTTAAAAAATTGTGAAAATTCAAAGAAAAAGCATCAATTACTCCTATGTTGGTCGTCAGATTTTCTTCAAAATTGCAGGACATGTAGATCTTACTATGCTGACCATTTTGTTAGATAAACTTCACTTCTATCTTTTTCTTCTACCATTTTCAATATATAAGACTAAAAGTAACGAAAAACTGAAATATTTATGGAAAAGGGGCAATAACTCCAAGACGGGTAAACAGATATTCTTCAAAATTGCAGGGCAGGTAGATCTCATCATGCTGATCATTTTTACCCCCATGTCAAATCAAAGCGTCAAAACGCAGTATTACTGTTTTCTAGCTTTATGATTGCATGCAAGCAAGAAATTTACAGCTTTATACTATACATAGTGTTTGCAACTAGAGTAGGGGCAGTAAAAAAAAATCAACAGGTTTTTTTTTTTTTTGGGGGGGGGGGGCAGAAACAAAGATCTATAGTTATGTCTATGTCATTGTTTCCAAGACTGGTATTGATATGCAAGTCTTTAGATTTTCTCACTTGCATTTCATTTCTTTTTCTGTTATTTCATTTTGAATGAAAAACTGTTGTATCTTCTATAATAAAAATACAATAAACACAATTTACAACATGTACAATTGTTGCCTCTCTAAAGGAAACACATCTAGATTTTTTTTCTTCGATGAAAACTGAGGGCCATAGCTTCACAGTGTAGCTCTGTGTGGGGTTTCAGGACATTTTATGTAACATAACGACTTTATTGCTGGGATTTTAGACTCCTGTGTTTATGTGTTGCGATGATGACCAGACAGTCATCAAAATTAAAAGTAAGATGATCAAACACAAGTATTTGGAACATCATTTCAGAAGGCTTGACTTTACTGTATTATTTGTTTGATGCACATATAAAAATTGTCTCCTTTCATTGCATTTCATTTAAAAAAAA
>MJUU01030158.1:1313-12569 GCA_002080025.1 Modiolus philippinarum
ATACTACAACTTGTAGAGGAATAATATTTTGTATGTAGATGCGTCTTGTAAAGTTACGAAGCTCCAGATAAAAATTAGGTCACTTTGACCTACTTTTCATGCATGAGTGACTTAGGTTAAAGTTTTTGTAAGAGTCCAGATCTGGGATACTACAAGTCGTAGAGGAATAATACTTTGTATGTAGATGCGTCTTGTAAAGTTACGAAGCTCCAGATAAAAATTAGGTCACTTTGACCTACTTTTCATACATGAGTGACTTAAGTTAAAGTTTTTGTAAGAGTCCAGATCTGGGATACTACAACTTGTAAAGGAATAATATTTTGTATGTAGATGCGTGTTGTAAAGTTACGAAGCTCCAGATAAAAATTAGGTCACTTTGACCTACATTTCATGCATGAGTGACTTAGGTTAAAGTTTTTGTAAGAGTCCAGATCTGGGATACTGCAACTTGTAGAGGAATAATATTTTGTATGTAGAGGTGTCTTGTAAAGTTACAAAGCTCCAGATGAAAATTGAGTCACTTTGACCTACATTTCATGTATGAGTGACTTAGGTTAAAGTTTGTGTTACAGCTTGGATTTTAGATACTACAACTTGTAGAATAATAATATTTTGCATGTAGATGCATCTTGTAAAGTTACAAAGCTCCAGATAGAAATTGGGTCAGTTTGACCTACATTTCATGCATGAGTGACTTAGGATAAAGTTTATGTTACAGTCTGGATTTTAGATACTACAACTTGCAGAAGATTAATCTTTCATCAGTAGATGCATATATGCTTTGGGTATAAGACTCCTGATTAAAATAAGGTCACTACATTTCTTGCATGACTGGCTCAGATTTAAGTTATAAGCCAGATCTTGAATGGTACAACTTCCTTTAGTGCTTATAATACTAGACAAACATTAAATAACGGGCGAGGGGATTAGCTGTCGTTTCCGACTGCCCCTTCTCTTGTTTTTATAGGAAAAAGTGCATAATTTGAGAATAAGGTCTGTTGTACAATAAATTAAGATTGCCTTCAGGGATTATATATGATTTTGATACTCAAGGTCTAAGTTGTATGATAACTTGAAAAGACCTTCACAGATTTTATACGTTTTACACACAGTGTTGGACTTGATCGATAGATGGTCCTAACGATTTTGAGGAGAATCATAAAACATTTTTGGGGAAAAAACTTATAAAAAAAAAATCATATTTTGAGAATTAGCTCTGTCATATTTTATTATGTGAAATGACTTTCATATATTTTTTTCAATGTTTTGATTTGATCTGAACAGATGAGACATAAGCTGTCAAAACATTAAATTTTCTATAACTTTTAAAAGTATTTTGTTATTTATGTTTTTCCCCCAAAATTGTTTTATGATTTTCATGAAATTCTGCAAACATGTTATTGGGACACACAAGGGGGTGGGGCCTTTTCTGACTTTGTCGGTATTTCGATTTGAGATTATAATTGGCTTCTCCAGCATAAATTCAGTTCATGTATTTAAAGTAATCTTATTTTTATATATCAATAAATAATGAAATACTGAAGTTACTGTAAATTATATTTCTGCCATTTTTACAACTTATGTCTTGCATGAGTGACCTGTATATACTAAAATATGATTTCATACTCAAATATGTATTTATATATAATGTAGTTTGATTTAAAAAAGTTTTAAAACCATGCTATTTCTAGCTTACCTGGTCATAGTGAAGGTGAGTTTCTTTCTATCCACCATCCAAACAGCTTTAACCTTTCATTTATTGATCTTCTCTTTTGAAACTGTGAGACCTCAATTGTTCTTGGGCATCTGTAAAAAAGTTGTTTTTCAAGTTTACACCTACATTCTAGATGGATGCATCCCTAGGGAAAACAAATACATAGATTTTCTCATATTCAATTTCTGGTACCAGTTGGAACCAAATTTGGCCAATATAATCCTTGGTTGGTCCTTTGTTACAAAAAAAAATGTGTTTTTCCAGTTGGTACTTTATCCAAGTCGCCACAGAGATTATACAGTCCAAGTTCGATGGCTTGAACACCCAAGGGACCAATGAAAACAGTTTGAATTAGAGGGGTGTTCGAGCTATGGAGGTAGAGCTATGTTCAAACTTGAACAAAGGACTAGAGAAAGGATTTGAGACATCCATGGTGTTTGAGCTATTGCAGTTCCAGGCATTGAAGTTCTACTGTAGTTTGTTTGGATCCCATTGGAATAATATAGATTTTATCAGTGTAGCATTACTGGTTCTTGTAAGCCTCTTGTTTTTATTTAAGGATAACAAAGATTTAACTGGTACCACTGTTGCACAAGAAGTTTTATACCCCTTTGTTGCTGTGATTGGGGAAAAGAAACATTCAGCTTCAGTTCGACTTTGTCACATGGCAACACCACCACAGGTACGTTAAATATCATTATAGATTGAAGTGTTCTTGATTGAAAAATTTTTGTAGGTGTTATAGGACTCTGATTATTTTCAGTTGAAAACAAATGTATCATCTTGTCAGTTCATTTTCCTTGAAACCACTAACATAATTATTGGTCATGATGTAAAGAAATACTTATTATTTCTATTTCAGGCATATTAACAATGCTTATATCACAGTCTGGGCTTGAGTATTTGAGTGCACTCCCTTTATTAAGAAAAAATATCAGCATATCATATTCATAATTTGAAAGTTAACAAATACAAGATCATCTTTATCCTTTATGGGAGTGAGCGTGGTATGTGAACATGCTCACTAAGGTACATTTATTTTCTTAACATTTAAAAAAAATAGCAAAATAATTAGCATATTGAGAATGTCAGTCAGTTTTTGCCAGGAACTGTAAAATGTGACCTAATGTAACTTTAGGAGACCCTTTCCTATTTCTGCAAACCCTAATCAAACCAAACACTGATGCTAAGACAACAAACCAATGATGATATCATTTGGAAGCAACTCTGAAAAACTCAGAAAAATAACCATCCCAAAGTAGCAGGTTCCCAAAAGTAATATTATGACACAAATGCTGTATTGTTATGTGGTAGAAGCTGAAGTTGTTGCAATATTTATAGGAATTGACCAAAAAATGGGAGGAAGAAAACAGATGGATCAGTGTTGCTTATACAGAAAATCTATTGGTTGACAAAAATGGAGTTATGACGTGAGTATAGAATTTTACAGTGTTTTATGTGTGACCTTATACCATTTTGTTTTTGCCAACAGCTAAAACAGTTTTTTGAATTGACCGACCAATTTGTCCATTTAAATTCATCAAAAACTAGTGTCCTCTGATGAATACAAATTGGACAATTACCAGTCACACTTGGATAAGTCTACTTCAGTTGTTTGCAAAAATATTGGAATTAAGAAACTTTTAAAACATTGTACTAAACTTTAAAGTGTTAGATAGTAATATCAGTGTCACATTGTATTAACTAGAGCAGTTTCATATGTGTCTAGGTTGTTAGACTACAATCAATTGCATCATATTGTTATACTTAGATGATTTACGAAATTTCAAATTAATGTACTAAAAGTTTAAAAAAAAATTCTTTTGTTCATCCTAAACATTATTCTGCATAATATTAGATATGCTTTGTGGAAATTTTGAAATATATGACAGAAGACTGGCTAGGCGGTTATTTTCATTGTAAACATTTTTACCTCTCAGATGAAGATAGAGGTGTTTGGTAAATTGCAGAACATTTTTGTTAGTCAATCCAACAAATCCAACTCTTTTCAGTAAAATCCATTGGCAAAAGATGTTTTAGATAGACATAGAATATCAGTAGGCTATAACAGGAAAAATATAGAATCAGTTAAGGCCATATTAAAAAAAAACCTAGATTCTCATCCTGCATGTCCCATTTTTTTTGCCTGCCTCAAAAAGTGTTAATTAGATTTTTTGGTCAATTTGGATAAATTTCTTTTAAAAGGACAGCATTAATCACAAAATTTGATAGAAAATAGAAAATGAAATTTGCTCACCTGCCTCAAATTTCAAAGAAAAATGGATGAGAATGTAAGATTTATTATTCATAGCCTAAGTTCTGTTGAAGTCAGAATTTTGAGAAAACCATCAAAGAAATTTACTATGTTGTAATAAATATGCATATTCAGCTTTTGTGGAAATTGATTAGTCATTACTGACTACTGTTGGTATTGCTTAGAAACTTTATGTTTATACGTATTTAAAAACTTCAATATATTTTTAGTAATCCTTCGAAGAATGAAGATGAAGGAATTTTTATGTCAATGGAGGCAGTTGAAAAAAGTTTTAGCATCAAAGTATTAGATAAAGGAAATTTTGGGAAGATCAGAATTGGTTTAGCAAAGGAGAGAGCAAACAAACAAGAAAGCACTGAGCTGGTAAAGAATGAAAGTTGGATGTTCCAAGGTGTTACTGGAGAGTAAGGCATTATTTTATGAACCTTTTGTACTCACTTGAGCTTTAGTCATTATGTTACTTCTATCATTCATCTATTCATCTTAAACTTTTCATTTCATCTCTATTTTCAGAAATTTTGTCTGCTCTGCACTTGATTCCAGAAGTATTTAAGTGCTTTTGAAAAATAGATATGCATCCATAGTTATTTTCTTCTCTGAAATTACTGTGCCAGTTTGAACCAAACATCCATACATAAACTTTATATGATAAATCCAGGTCTTTGTGGTCATCAGAAAAGATGGTTAAGCATTTGACTCAAAATTTTGTGTGGCAGGTCTGGCCAGTCTAAGATTGGATTCAGTTTGAAACATATGTTAGTAAAGCCTATAAAAGGGTTTGAAGATATAGACGAGTTACCAATTGGTGAATTTTCCCGGAAAAATTTGACGTCGCAATATAGATTTTAGGACATCACAATGTTACGTGACGCAATTTACTCCGATTGACCTCAGGTCAATTGGAGCAATTCATTCATAAAAAGAAATTGGAAATTCTTCTATTGTTTGGTTTGACAGGTCTGAAATTAAAACCAACCACATCTAATATTATCTCTCCACCGGGGAATTTGGGCATTATCATTTGAGTGACATACAAAACTGCATTTAAAATTTGAATATTGCAGATAGGTCCATTTTGATGAATAACACTGTGCAACTTAAATTATCATTTGAATGCCAGTTGATAACCTACAAGTCTTTGCAAAAAAGTTTTGGATGTTTGGTATTGTATAAATAAATGAAAAGTCAGATTTCATTGAGATCAGGATTCTTCTTGTTATGAATGCCATATATGCATCTCCCAGTGGTTGCTTGTTTCAATCTTGGTGGCAACAAGTAAAATTTTCATTAAAGTTTCATATTCAAAAACTTTACAGGGAAGCATCTCAACTTGTAAAAACTATCTACTGAAGAATACTTAAATGTTACAGGTGACCTTTTGTGGTTAAAAGTGTAACATCTGACTAATATTTGGGTTAAACTACCTACCTACCTTACAGTTGGGCCAATGACTTGACAAAAAATAGTATGTTAATTTTACCCCCAAAAAATGTTATAAAGCAAGCAGCATTTATCAACCAATCATCTTCTATTATTTTGAAAATCATACTTAAATATGTAATTTTATTTTCAGAACTTTCAGTTTTTGTTTGTTCTTTCAGAATTGTATCAGAGAAGAAAACCACTTATACTGTTAGTCCAAGTCGTGTAGAAAATGGAGACTTGTTAACTGTCAAATTTATTACTGAAGGCACAGATGAGAAAATATTCTTGTTTAAAAATGATAAAAAGGTAATATATGTACTTGTATAATTTGTGGAGATCTTGTTGCATTTTTAGCTTACCTGGCTATATCCACGATGAGATTTTGTTTTCACCAGTCTGTTGTCTTGTCTATCATAAATTTGCACTCAAAGATCTTTGAAAGCAATTGGCAAATTGCAAATAAAGCGGTCACAATGGGCGCTCTGCTTTAAAACTTGGATTAGTATCTGGCTATTTATTTTAACAGTTTTGTTAGTTAGTCACAGGGACCAAACAACGTAGCTACTGTTACTACATTAGAATGTATCAGGAAAGTAAACAAGAGTTAACCTGAAAATTGACAGATATTGAAGGTTGGACTCCACAAAATATTTTGTGGCCATTATAACGTTTTGTGAATTTTCTTAATCACCTGAAGTTCACCTCATGCGGCAATATTATTTTCTCAAAGTGACACATCTGCCAAGTAACATATCCAAACAGTGACCCATCTTTAAAGTTAAATAAGAAATTTCTATCGACTAACCAAACTGGGGTATGAAAATAACCAATTTTGCCGGTCAGATCCTTGGGCATGCATGTATCCATTGATGAGGCTTCAGTATTTTTCATGTGCAAGGAGGGACACTTATCCAAAAATGCTGGTCAATCTGGAAGTATTTTATGATCACTTGAGCATTTTAAAACTTAGACATTGTCAATATTGACAGTTATATTGAAAGTGAAAGTAGCATGGCTTTGTTTATATAAGTACTACTTTTGACTATGCCAGCAGCTGATTGGTCATTTAGTAGAGTCTAACCTGAATATAATAAGCAGCATGGCAAGATGTGTATATCCTGCAAGTTTAAAGTAAATCCACAAATGCCTATTGGAATTACATTTGGAATGTGTCTACTTTCAGTGAAGAAACATAAGTGCGAAATTTATTGGAAAATCCCAGAGTATTATTAGCTGATGGACCAAAATTTCTCACATTTGAGACATGCCAGTTCCTATTTTTAGCCATTTGAGATAACCTTGTCTCGACCCACTGTTGAGATAAAGAATTTCACGTGAGGAAATACATTATGCCGTTATCGATGTCATAGTAAGTTGCTTAGACATGGCGGCACCAACTATGGTCTGGTTGTACAGAAACTTGTATTTTGCTTGTAAATGTGAGAAAAACAATCAAACACTGTTGAAAATGCAATATTTAGAAACCTCAGACACCCTCTGGTAAGATTTCAATGGTTCTCTGACGAGGCTTGCTGAGTCAGAGAACCATTGAAATCTTACCAGAGGGTGTCTGAGATTTCACAATCTTGCATTTTCAATGGTGTTAGATTGTATTAATCTCCTTTGTTGAAAGATGAACTGAGGCAATACCTATTGTACAAGTGTGAATCTGACTTAGAGCATTCTATTGTCAATCAACTCTTGCTTAAATTACCTAAGGAAAAAATTCTTCCTTGGTCAAGAATTTTGTTTTGCAATAAATGTGAGAGGAGATTAGCTATTTTTCTAACCACCTCTTTTTATGGTTATTTTCTTAAATGAGCAGAACATGGTGCTTTCATGTTTGGTATGAATATTTCAAATTGCAGTTTGTCATATAAAATTTAGATTTATGCTACATTACTGATGTATTTATGTGTACTGCATCTTCACACATTGAATATACAAATATTTGTTCAGAATGAAATTTTGTACACTTTCTGTACATTTTAAAGCTGCAAATCTAATGATATTTTGCTCATGCCCCTCCACATATTTCACCTAATTGAAATAAATACTTCTACACTTACTACAGTATTTTCTTAATTTTAGCATAAATATTTATTTGGCAGATTGCAGAGACACCATTCTCACCACAGAAAGATACTGGAAAGAGTATATTGAGATTGCACATCTTTGTAGCAGAGAATAAAGCCAGAATCAAGTTAATGAACTATAGACCTAGATACCTGGGACCTGTGAGTAATCCTATAAATAGAACTACCATAGTTAATGAACTATAGATCTAGATACTTGGGGCCTGAGAGTAGTTGTATAATTAGAATCAGTTGATACGGACTTTATCATGGTCAGTATCAAGTGAGCCTGCTTGGGTGAGCTTGATGCGTTACGCTGTGATAAAGTCCGTACCAAAAACAGAATATCCTATATTGCTTTTATCAGTAATTCACAAAATGATAGCTCTATAGCAAATTGAAATAAGTTGAAATTTATATTCTATCACAGCCAATTTATTAGTTCGACTCAATGAAGTTGAGGGGGACTATTGGAGTACCCCCCATCGTCCATGCCTACAGGTCTGCGTCCACGTCTGTGTCCGAATTTAGGTAACTATGAAGGGTAGGATCATCAAACTTTGCATACCAATGCATTTTTGGCTATCTCACAGCCTCCAAGAAAATAAGGTCTCTTTGACCTATATTTTCCGCTTGAATGACTTACATTCAAGTTTACGTCCTAGTTCAGATCTCAGTCACTATACATGGTAGGATCATGTAACCTTGCATATGCATACATCTCTGATGGTAGGTCAGCATCTAGTCAAAAAATTAGGTCACTTTGACCTATATTTTCTGCTTGAATGACTTACATTCAAGTTTATGTACAAGTTGAGATCATGGTAGGATCATGTAACCTTGCATATGCATGCATCTCTGATTGTAGGTCAGCATCCATGCAAAATTAGGTCACTTTTACCTATATTTTCTGCTTGAATGACTTACATTCAAGTTCATTTCTGTATTCAGGTCTCAGTCACTATACATGTTAGGATCATGTACCCTTGCATATGCATGCATCTCTGATGGTAGGTCAGCATCCAGGCAAAATTAAGTCACTTTGACATATAATTTCCGCTTGAATACTTATATTCAAATTTAGGTCAATGTTTAGATCTCAGTCACTATACATAATAGAATCATGTAACCTAGCATATGCATGGGCATCTCTTACTGAAGGTCAGCATCCAGGCAAAATTAGGTTACTTTGACCTATATTTTACTGTTTGATTTACTGAAGAGTTCAGATCTCAGCCACTGTACATGTTAGGATCATATAAAATTGCAAATGCATGCATCTCTGACAATATCCCATAACGAGGCAAACTTTGTAATCGTTGATTACCTATGTTTGTTTATTGCAATAATTTATATACATTCTTCATTCAACAAATAACGGGTATGTACACGATATATACTGTAAACCAACTTATTTTCACGATCGATTTATTTTCGAGACTTTCGTGTGTGTGAATAGCTCATATCCTGACAAAATGCACTAACAGATATAGAAAATCGCGAAAATTAGTCTCCGTGAACTTCACCAGAAGGGACAAAACGAGAAAGAAAGTAGCAGCAAGAAATAAGTTGGTTTACATTTGTACCAAACATGACGTCAGCATAGCAACCTGTGCGTTACCTCTTCACAGTCTCTCGTTATTTTCTGTCTCAGGGCCTGTTCAGTGATACTGGCATTATCAGGCAATGCAGATCAAAGGAAGATTACATATTACCGATAAATAGTAATATAGTAATATTGGGCCAATACTGCTATTGTTCTTCGCAGTATTTCCCTTGTACCAGAAGTCCTTTTTCATGTGAAGTGTATTTATCCCCGCACTTTCGAAGAAAGTTCGGGGATAATGTTATACCCTCCGTCTGTCCGTCCGTCCGTCCGTCCGTCCGTCACACTTTTCTTGTGACTCAAACTCCTCCTACATTTTTGGATTTAGGGATTTAATTTTGTTGTAGAATTGTTGCATATAGTCTGCAGATGCGCAATAAGCTTTCGGATTTTCGATATTGGTCTTGGTGCAAACAAGAGGCCCCAAGATGTCAATTTTTACACATGTGGCATGTGACACAAACTCCTCCTACATTTATGGATTTAGGGATTTAATTTTGTTATAGAATTGTTGCATATAGTCTGTAGATGCGCAATAAGCTTTCGGATTTTTGATATTGGTCTTGGTGCAAACAAGAGGCCCCATGATGTCAATTTTAACAAAGACCCAAAGATGTGGATTAGACACATGTGGCATGTGACGCAAACTCCTCCTACATTTTTGGATTTAGGGATCAAATCTTTATGCAGAATTGTTGCATATAGTCTATAGATTTGCAATAAGCTTTTGGAATTTTGGTTCCGGTTCCATCTTTGGTAAATTTCCTGAAAATTTCAAAGACACATATTTTTTCTTAAATTTTTGCATATTATCTTATATTCTGACAAGTGTTTGGTAAAAAACAAAATTCTGAAAACTTAGGATTCTGAAAGGTGGTTCCAATTTTGGTAAATTTCCTGAAAGTCTCAAAGACCACTTATTTTTTGGAATTCTACTTAGCAACCATATATATCCTAGAATTCTTTTAGTAACAATAATGACTATCAATAGATAGATTTAAAAAATAATAAAAAAAATTATGCCCAGGCTGTATAAGAACTGTTTTCTGTGTCAAACAGGGAGTGCGGGGATAGCTGTCGTTTCCGACAACATCTAGTTATATTTATAGGTAATGTTTCCAGGAGCTCTTACTGTAGGAAGACTGCATAATCTAATCATTATGGATGATGGCACAATCACTGCACCAACATATAAGTAAGTCAACCAGCTACAACTATATTCATACAATTCATCTGACTATTGGTATAGGAATATTTATCAAGGACTTATATGACCACAAAAAAAGAAAAGAAAAATTGAGGTTGTACAATGGTGCTGCATGACTAATCCTTGTTAAATTTTAACACAATGTGTATCTATCTAAGAAAAAGAAATATGGTATATTTTCAAGTAATGGTTAGAAGTACGTATTATTTACAACCATCCAGAGGTCATTATTCAACCATCCAGGGAGAGTTTATTCTTCTCAGAAAACCACACGTGCAAATTGAAGCTTGACATACATGTTAATTAGCATGAGAATATTAAAGTTTGGGATTTGGTTGGGTTAGGAAAATCAACATTGATGCTAGGGCAAAATCTGATCATGAGGCATCTTCTCTTCAGAAACTATAACACCTGATGTAAACTTTCAGTAAAAGGTATTGATGGACTTTGAATAGAGTCAAGACATATATGCATTAAGTTTCCCCAAGTACATCTGCAATTATTGCCTTCCAAGGAATCAAATAAGAAAGATCTGAAAAACAATATGGAAGAACTGACTTAATTTACCCAGTTAAAAAAATTTGATGCTACAATTCTAGATAAAGGAAGAAAAAATCTTTTAGATTTATGTTATTATATATGGACAGATACTGAAGTTGCTGTTAATATATATCGAATGAGAACTACTAGCTATATTTAGTTTTTATGTTTATCCCTTTTGGGTTCTGCCTACCCAATTTGAATATAAATTTTCTGTTCTAATTCTTGACAGCACTGCTGGGAACTATCAACCTGTGTAAGAACTGTTAAATTATCTTCAATTGAAGGTTGACAATGTCCAATGGTATCTCTGTTAGTTGTAAGTTTTCGTAGGTATTCACAATAGTTGTCCATTCAGCAACAGGTCTCACCAACATCAATTTTATATTAACCAGTTCACAAATTATGGCATAA
>MJUU01030158.1:20966-40520 GCA_002080025.1 Modiolus philippinarum
AGGTGACTTTTGTCCTTGACCTCAATTTCACGGTCTAGTGGCCATGTTAAGTTTTTCTGCTTAAGTCCATATCTCAATACCTAGTAGGGGTAGGTTGATAATATTTGGTATGTAGGTTATTCTTGGGTAGTACATGTCAGTCCGGCACTTGACTTTTGTCCTTGACCTCAATTTCACAGTCTAGTGGCCATGTTAAGTTTTTCTGCTTAAGACCATATCTCAATACCTAGAAGTGGTAGGTTGATAATATTTGGTATTAAGGTTGGTCTTGGGTAGTACATGTCAGTCTGGCAGGTGACTTTTGTCCTTGACCTCAATTTCACGGTCTAGTGAGCATGTTCACTTTTCTAATTAGTTCACATAGATTTCACATCAATTTAGAGGCCAGCAGGGACGGGCGAGACATCTTTTAGGGTCTTCACTTGTCTCATTAACTTTAAGTGGTAGGTCTATGATATTTAATATGTAGGTTGGTCATGGGTAGTACAAGACAGTCTGCTATATGACTTTTGTCTGTGACCTCAATTTCACGGTCCAATGAACATATTAAGTTTTTATGATAAGGTTAGTTTCTCAGTAACTATAAGTGGTAGGTCAATGAAATTTGGTCTGTAGGCTGGTCTTATATAGTACATGACAGTCTGTCATATGGTATTTGTCCTTGACCTCAATTTCACGGTCTAGTGAGCATGTTAAGTTTTTGTGATTAGGTCATTATCCCCTCGCCCAACGAAGTTGAGGAGGGGATATAGCATTTTACCAGTTCGTACGTTCGTATGTTCAAACTTAAGACCATATATCTTTTTAATAACAAGTTGTAGATGGACAATGTTTTGTCCATGGATGCATCTTGAGGAGTACTTGAGGTTGATATATAGAATAGGTGGATTTGACCTACATTTCATGCATGAGTGACTTAGGTTAAAGTTTTTGTAAGAGTCCAGATCTGGGATACTACAAGTCGTAGAGGAATAATATTTTGTATGTAGATGCATCTTTGAAAGTTACGAAGCTCCAGGTAAAAATTAGGTCACTTTGACCTACATTTCATGCATGAGTGACTTAGGTTAAAGTTTTTGTAAGAGACCAGATCTGGGATACTACTTGTAGAGGAATAATATTTTGTATGTAGAGGTGTCTTGTAAAGTTAGGAAGCTCCAGATGAAAATTGAGTCACTTTGACCTAGATTTCATGCATGAGTGACTTAGGTTAAAGTTTGTGTTACAGCTTGGATTTAAGATACATGTACTACAACTGGTAGAAGAATAATTTTTTTGTATGTGGATGCATCTTGTAAAGTTACCAAGCTCCAGATAAAAATTAGGTCAGTTTGACCTACATTTCATGCATGAGTGACTTACTGTTTTTTGGTGTGTATAACACAAACATATTTTCCACCAGAAAGGTCTTAGTGAGAGGGGTTGCATTTAATACATGCAAACTTCAAAAGACTATTTTTTTCTGACCACCGCTAACTTAACTTCAGACCGGAAATGACATTGGAAATAAGTATAAAATCCTTGTTGTGATCCAGATACGAACCTGTGTTTGATGATAACAAAGTTTTCTAATGTTAACATGAAAAGATGTGTATTGTTTTCTTTGTATACAACATGTATATTCAGAGATTTCCCGGTACCCAAAATTTCATCTTGATCGTGTCCATCATATTTGTTTTGATTAGGTGAAGCCGGTTCCGGTTTTAAGGGGTACACGATACTTGCAAGTCATAATGTAATTATATTTATGAAAAAGAATAGTTTAAATGAAGTTAATTAATACATAAACCGATTATGAAGATCAATAAGGGAATATCACTTAAAAATTTACCAAAGGCAAACCGAAATAATTACATTTCCGTAACTGCCTTTGACTTTTAATTACGTTTGGAGATAAACTTCCTGTGTTTATAAAATCAATATATTTTCGTTTGAAAATTTCCAAAATGTTTGAACAAACCATTAAATAAATACAGGTACAGTTATTCCTCTAAATATAAGTTAATAAAGCATCATGTATTCCATTTAATTCAGTTTTGGACAGAACATGTTGTTGAAAATTTACGTGTGTTTTTTACACATGAACTAGATTTTTTCTGATTCTTTTCCTCTGAGAAAGGGGTTGCGTTTTATACACCAATACATTTAATACACACCAAAATTCGGTAGGATTAAGTTTGTGTTACAGTGTGGATTTTAGATACTACAACTTGCAGAAGATTAATCTTTCATCTGTAGATGCATATATGCTTTAGGTATGAGGCTCCTAATTGAAATAAGGTCACAACATTTCTTGCATTACTGGCTCAGATTTAAGTAACAAGCCAGATCTTGAATGGTACAACTTCCTTGAGTGCTTATATTACTAGACAAACATTCAATAAACGGGCGAGGGGATTAGCTGTCGTTTCCAACTGCCCCTTCTCTTGTTTTCTCTGTAACTCTAAGTGTAAGGTCAATGATATTTGATATATAGGTTGGTTTTCAGTAGGACATGTCAGTCTACTATATGGCTTTTGTCTGTGACATCAATTTTACAGTCAAATGAACATGTTAATTTTTTGTTGTTAGTTTAGTTTCTCAGTAACTGTTAGTGGTAAGTTAATGATATGTGGTATATAGGTTTGCCTTGGGTAGTACTTGACAGTCTGTCATATGGTTTTTGTCCATGACCTAAATTTTATGGTCTAGTGATCATGTTAAGTTTTTCTGATTAGATCAATTTCTCAGTAACTATTTATGATGCATCATTGATATCTAGTATGTGGGTTGGTCTCATGAAGTACATGATGGTGTGTTATATGGTTTTTGTATGTGACCCCAATTTCACGGTCCAGTAATTACGTTAAGTCTTCAGTATCTATTAGTGGTATGTCAATAGTATTTGGTATGTGTGTAGGTCTTTGGTAGTACATGGCTGTCTGCCATATGACTTATGTCTGTGACCTCAAATTCATGGTCCAGTGATTATGTTGAGTTTCTCCATTATCTATAAATGATAGGTCAATAATATTTTAGTATATGGGTTGGTCTTTGTTGGAAACTGACAGCCTGCTATTTGCTTTTGCTCTTGATGTCATTTTCACGGTCTAGTAAATGTGTTTGATTTTTCAGTATTTATAAGGGGTAAGTCAATGATATTTGGTATTTAGGTTGGTTTAATTTGGGTAGTGCATGACATGCTTTATTGCTTTTGTCAGTTATCCTAATTTTACTATAGTGAACATGTTAAGTTTTTCTGATTTAAGTCAGTTTGACTCTTTACATCAATTCAGTGGCCAACAGGGACGGGCGAGACATTAATTTGGGTCCACACTTGTTTAAAATGTGAAATATCTTGAAAGCAAGGCCCATAATCTACATGTATCAACATTTTAAGCTGAATTTGTTCCTTTATCAGTGGTCGTCAATTTAAAATCTTAGATATTTTTTATTTTCACCTTACTACATCCTTAATTAAAATTTTTACTTCCTTTTCAATTTTGTGACTAAAAATTGCATTTATCTGAAATCTTATTTATTATCCCCCGCTTAGCGAAAGCGGGGGGATTATGTAATGCAGTCCATCCATATGTACGTACGTACGTATGTGTGAAGTGCTCCCCGATAGCTCTATAACTATGAGAGGTAGAAATTTGAAACTTGGCAACATACTAGAGTATGATCTGCACTAGCGTGCTAGGGGTTCGGAGTTTCTGTCAAACGCCCTAGGGGCAAATTATGGATGAAAACGAATTTTTCGCGATATCCAATAATCGGAGAAATCTCCAAGGCTATTTGGGCTAGAAAGTTGAAACCCAGGAATCGACTCGCATATTATGTGGCAACTTCACAGAGGGTGTCTGAATTTTTGTATGACCCCTCAGGGCATGGCCTCTAGGGGGTCCAAAAACGAAAAAACGATTCAGCTAGAACTCCTCTTACACCTTAAGTTGCAGAAACCTGGTTTTAAGGGTATAAGTAACACTATAAAAGTTGTCTGTGCCGAAGGTTTCAGAATTTTGAAATTTGCCCTTCGGGCGGAATAATGAGCAAAATTGTATTTCGAGTTATCCAGTAATATGTGAAATCTTCTGAAGTATTTATGTTTGGAAGCTGAAACTTTATATATGAGTTCCATTATGTTTATCTAATTTGCTAATGATAGCAGACATTTGGTATGACCCCTTGGGGCATGCCCTTAAGGGACCTAAAAACTTAAAACAAGAAGTACTCAGCATATGATTGGAACTTTATGTATAATTTTTAGCTGAGATGCGACGAAGTTGAACTCGGCTGATAATTTGATGAATGGTGTCTAGGCGTCCTGGCGTCAACTTTTGGTTTCCGCATGATATCTTGAGAACCACATGTCATATCTGAATGAAACTTTGCACAGACATGCGTTATGATTAGAGGAAGATCCCTAATGATTTTGAGGTTTGTGTGACAAAGGTCAAGGTCACAACTTCTAAAAATAGAACAAAAATTTGACTTATCCATTTCCACACATTATCTCCAGAACCACATTACACATCGAAATGAAACTTGGCATAGAAATGAGTTATGATCAGAGGAGGAACCCTATCGATTTTGAGGTTTGTGTGACAAAGGTCAAGGTCACAACTTCAAAAAATGTAACAAAAATTAAACATTTCAATAAAGCCTCAAATCACAGGTTTGGTATTATTTGATAACAAAAATAGCTAAAAAAAGTTTTATTGTTCACACAAAAATAGTTTTTATATTGCTTTAACATGTAAATTCATTTCAAAGTTCTAATTATATTCACCAACACACTTTTTTTGGATGACAATAATGTAAAAAAAAGATATATTGAAAAGTCAAAATTAAAAAAGAGAGATAATTAATTTAATGTGATGAAGTATTCAATATTACTAAAAGTCCTTAGCAATGTCCAGTAGAAATAAAATCTTAGATGAAAAAAATACATTTGTGTATTCTGATTTTTTTGTAAATCATTGATTTCAGCTATACATATTACCTGAATTATAAGGGGAACCCCTGCTCAAATTTTTTTTAAATGGTGGTTTGAAATGGGTTGTAATGGATAGTGGAGCTTTTAGCCATGGAAACCAAACCAGAACACTGAACCTTTAAAAAAAAAATGTTCGGCTAACTATTTTCTGTAGCATTTTAAATAAGATTATAAGATGAACCCCTGCCAAATTTTTTTTATGAAAAAGGGGGGGGGGCTCAGAATGTTTTGATTTCAGCAATACATATTACCTAGATTATAAGGGGAACCCCTGCCCAAATTTGTTTTGAATGGTGGTCTGAAATGGGTTTTAATGGATAGTGGAGCTTTCAGTTGCCATGGAAACCAAATCAGAACACTGAATCTGAGAAAATCAATATTGTGCTACATATTTTTCTTCACAATTTTAGAAATATATAAACTAGATTATAAGGGGAACCCCTGCCAAATTTTTATTTTGAAAGGGGGACTTGGAATGTTTTGATTTCAGCAATATGTATAAACTTGATTATAAGGGGAACACCTGCCCAAATTTTTTTTGAATGGTGGTCTGAAATGGGTTGTAATGGATAGTGGAGCTTTCAGTTACCATGGAAACCAAACCAGAACACTGAATCTTTGAAAAAAAAAATCTGTTTCATATATTTCTTCACAATTTCAGAAATATGTATAAACTAGACTATAAGGGGAACCCCTGCCATTTTTTTTTTTTGAAAGGGGGGCTTTGAATGTTTTGATTTCAGCAATATGTTATGTAACCTGGATTATAAGGGGAACCCCTGCCCCAATTTTTTTTTGAGAGAGATGGTCTGAAATGAGTTGCAATGGATAGTGGAGCTTTTGGTTGCCATGTACAGAATTTTTAGAAAAATTAGGCATTCTGATACATACTTATACAATTTCAGCAATAATAAAAAACTTAATTTGAAGGGGAACCCCTGCCAAAAGTTTTTTTTTTTGGAAAGGGACTTGGAATGTTTTGACTTCATGCAGTTATCAGCAGTATGTATCACCTAGATTATAACCTCTGCCAAATTTTTAGCCAAGTTAGGACAAAGTCAAACATCCTCAAAAGTTCCATTATAAATCTCGGATTGAAAAAAAAAGAATTTATATGCTTATATGCAACTATTTGCCTATCCAATGTTGTACTTATGAAAATAACAAATGTTCGCAACTCGGCTTTCGCACCTTTGGTGCGTTTTCTGATTTTCATTTTGTGGTTTACATTTCTATTGGGAATTACTTGAATTGCTTTTGGAATCCAAGATAAGAATATATAATTTTGGCTTCGGTGCCAAATTTGTTAAATTTCCTGAAAATGTTAAAGACCAATAATTTTTGAAATTCTAACATGAAATCATATACTGTATAGCGGGTTATTTTGACGGGTGTAAAATTTGGCGGTTTTAAAGAGAAAATGTATACGAAAAAATTTGGCGGTTTTTACTTTTGCGATTACGTAAATACATAAAAAATATTTTCCTTGTAACTAAAAAAAAGTGAGTTTCGGTTTAAAAAATGTGTTGATCAACATGAAATATTAATGAAAAGAATGAAAATTATCCTTTGATTTTAAATATTTTGTATTGCAATTAAATAATCATTTATTAACTTAGATGTAATTTACATTAGTATCTGCATTTTCAGTAATTATAAATATTTGTCACCTACACAGCTTGGCCTGAATACAAACTTTCGACATGCACAATACATAGTGATATCCAAGCCGTTATGATAAAGATTAATTAATTTCAAAAGGTAATGATTAAAAAAAAATGTTATAAATTTCATATACTTGTTTATATATATATAAACTGGAGAATAAAATTTGGCGGAATTTATTTTGGCGATTTCAGCTGGACCGCTAAAATACACGAAAATAAGCACCCCGCGGAAATAACCTGCTATACGGTAATTAAGCAACTCTTTAATGTCATCAGCTAGTATGAACACTTAAATTTCAAAAATATGATTTTTATATTGGTAAATTTCCTGAAACTCTCAAAGACCAATACTTTTGGAATTTCACCTAGCAACCATATCTTTTTTGGTGCCTTATTTTATCAGTGATCATTTTCAATAGTCAGATTGCAAAAAACTTTGATTCTAATTTTATTAAATTTCCTGAAAGTCTTAAAGACCTGTTATTTTTTGGAATTCTACCTAGCAACCATATCTTTTCCAATTCCTAACAGTAATGATGATAATTTTCAATAGTCAGATTGCAAAAAACTTTGATTCTTATTTTGGTAAATTTCCTGAAAGTCTTAAAGACCTGTTATTTTTTGGAATTCTACCTAGCAACCATATATTTTTCCATTCCTAACAGTTATGATGATCATTTTCAAAAGTCAAATTGCAAAAAAAATATGATTCCAATTTTGGTAAATTTCCTGAAACTCTCAAAGACCTGTTATTTTTTGGAATTCTACCTAGCAACCATATCATTTTCAATTCCTAACAGTAATGATGATAATTTTCAATTGTCAGATTTTTAAAAACTTTGATTCTTATTTTGGTATAGTTCCTGAAAGTATAAAAGACCTGTTATTTTTTGGAATTCTACCTAGCAACCATATCTTTTTTCCATTCTTAACAGTAATGATGATCATTTTCAAAAGTAAAATTGCAAAACTCTTTGGTTCTAATTTTGGTAAATTTCCCGAAACTCTCGAAGACCTGTTATTTTTTGGAATTCTCCCTAGCAACCATACCTTTTTCAAAACCTGACATTAAGAATCATTTGTTTTCAATAGAAAGACTGCAAAAATCTTTGATTCTTATTTTGGTAAATTTCCTGAAAGTCTTAAAGACCTCTTATTTTTGGGAATTCTACCTAGCAACCATATCTTTTTCAATTCCTAACAGTAATGATGATCATTTTCAATAGTCAGATTGCAAAAAACTTTAATTTTAAATTAAATTTTTATTGATGATTTCTATATATACATTTTCAAAACCAAACTTTAGTGTTGGTCCAAAAATGGTGAGCGGGGGGATTGCAATCTCTGATTGACCTTTTTTCATTTCCAAATTGAGTAGTGAAACCTCTTTAGTTATACAGTGAAACCTGTCTTGAGAGACCTCTGCTATGAGAGACCAACCTCTTTTGGAAGACCACCACATCTTTTCTACTCTGTGTAAAATTCATATGAAATAAACCTCTTTTGAAAGACCAACTGTCTTGAAAGACCACTTTCTGATGGCAGAAGGGGTGGTCTCTCAAGACAGGTTTCACTGTAGTTCATAGAGTTTAAATCAAGTATGATGTTTGCTTATTATTTGTAGGTGGGCCAATACTCAATTACACTGTTGTCAGATGGAATTTATCCCACAATATTTACTCATAGACTGGTAAAAAAAGATGAAGTAAAGTTGAAACTTCACAATTTTTACCCAGAGACAGAGGAGAATAGACGGAAAGCAAATCTACAGGTAGTTAAACTTAATATCATTTCTGATTTAGTGTGCCCTTAATTATAAGTCTAAAATTATAAGATTGAGCATGGTATTCCATAAAGGGCAAGGTGCAATAAAGGGTTGATTTGGCTTAAGTTTCCAGTGAATTTCGAAGTTGCACCTCAAGATTTTTTTTTCACGTTCATTTCAAAGTTAAGATCCCATTTATGGAAAAAATGCAAAAGTTCCAACCAATGACGTCATTATGGGTACAGTTCTGACGTCATGAAAAGGCTACTTTTGAGCAATTTCATAAAAATATACAGAATTTGGCATATTTAAGAACAGTTTTCCTAACCAGAAATATCGAGCATATTCAAGAACCAATTAGATAATTTACCAACTTATTTGTGCAAATGAATTAAACCTCTCATATAAATATTTTTGTGCTTCTTGCATGTGCTCTATATTTCCTATATAGAGAGGGTGGTCAAAATTGGTCAATTTTGTCATTTTTCAACAAAATCTTTAGTTTGTCCCTTCTTCTACACTCAAAAACTCAGTAATCATGCATCAATATTTGAGAAATGTCACTGTTTACTGAAAAGACAAACACATAGAACATTTCAACGAGAAAATTCTGTGAATTTAACCAAATTTATTTTTCAGGCCAAATAAGGCCCTTACCGCCCCTACTCCTTTGACTTATTATCTGAAGGCTGGTATTTCATAAATTTGACTTATTCACAAAGAAATTCTTAATTCTCATCAGAATTTTTGATAAACTATGTTTGGATAGGGGTATTTTTTTATGCTGTTAGGCAGCACTTTACCATTGCTTTCATTTATGACCTAGGTGTAGACAGATGTCAACAAATAGGCAATAAATGTAGTTCTTGTGTAGCTGTAAATAATTACAGATTGTAAGTTTTTCATTTTATAATGCTCAAAATGAAGTACTGTGAAAGTACTATTGTTCGTGGGTTCCAATTTTCGTTGATTTCGTCATTTGCTAAAACCACAAAATGAAATTCCCAACGAAATGCATTTTTGCCCTTATAGATTTAAGGGCATAGCATTCAAAACCATATATTCAAGTACCAACAAATAAGGTGATATTAATGAAAACCATGAAAATTGATGTCCACGAATAAAAGAACTTCCACAGTATTTGTAGTTTTAAAAAGTACTGGGTGAATGACACTCACTATTCATGATTTGGTTCATTCATGAAAAAATTTCCACATTGCGGAATTATTTTATAATTTTTGGCCGGGTTGCACGGAGTGCAAATCCGGGTTATAGTATGGTGAATGTTGGGCGGGCGGGTGGCGGGCGGGGAAAATGGGATACCTATTTTGTGAAATCAACTTCTCCTGCAGTTTTCAACCCACATCTTTGAAACTTCATAGAATGTTTCTATATATATTGAAGATGTGCACCTGACTTTATGGAAATATTTGGGAAATTTTTTTTAATTTTTCCGGACTTTGGAACTTAGTCATTTTTTTATCAAAATGTTTAACATAGGGTACCTATTTTGTGAAATCAACTCCCCCTATAGTTTTCAACCCACATCTTTGAAACTTCACAGAATGTTTCTATATATATTGAAGATGTGCACCTGACTTTATGGAAATATTTGGGAAATTTTTTCCAATTTTTCCAGACTTTGGAACTTAGTCATTTTTTTAACAAAAAGTTTAACATAGGGTACCTATTTTGTGAAATCAACTCCTCCTACAGTTTTCAACCCACATCTTTGAAACTTCACAGAATGTTTCTTCATATATTGAAGATGTGCACCTGATTTTATGGAAATATTTTGGAAATTTTTTCCAATTTTTCAGGACTTCGGAACTTAGTCATTTTTTTTTATCAAAATGTTTAACATAGGGTACCTATTTTGTGAAATCAACTCCTCCTACAGTTTTCAAACCACATCTTTGAAACTTCAAAGGATGTTTCTATATATATTGAAGATGTGCACCTGACTTTATGGAAATATTTTGGAAATATTTTCGAATTTTTCCGGACTTTGGAACTTAGTCCTTTTTTTATCAAAAAGTTTAACATAGGGTACCTATTTTGTGAAATCAACTCCTCCTACAATTTTCATCAACTTCACAGAATGTTTCTATATATATTGAAGATGTGTACCTGACTTTATGGAATTATTTCCAATATTATTTCATATTTTTCCAGACTTTTTTACTTAGTCATCTTTTATCAATATTTTCAACATATTATATACACAGACCCATTAGGGAACCAATTAATCAACATTTTATAGCTAGAAGCACCAAAACGCAACCCGGCCATTTGAGTCTTTGACCCATTTTTGTGAATAGAAAATGGAGTAACAAACTGCTACTTTCATTGTTGTCACTGTTAAAACTGTCTGCATACCTGCCAACCCTTACGATTTTGATGTTCCATGACGATTTCACCAATTGTGAAACATAAATTTGGGCAAATAAACAAAAAATGTTTTTGTTTACGCAAGTTTGGTCTTTGTAAGCCTTTTTCTACCATGGGATTTTGAACCCCCTCAAAGCATGTCAGTTGTAGGTAGAAGATTCAAAAGATTAAAAGGGTTTATTTCTAAAGATATAAAAATGGTTGTATTTGACTCTCAATTTTTTTTGCACATTCTATTGAAACTTAATTGATAAAAAATATCTAAATATTAACCAAATTTATTTTATAATGAAAAGATTTTCAAGTATCTTATTTCATTGAAATATAATCTATGGTGAAAAATTAATAAACATTAATCTATCCACCTATGAAGAATTAAGTATACTTGCATGATTTTTTAATAGAAATTCAACAATGTGTGTATTGATGCATATAGTGAAATTTTTTTTATGGTACTTATCATGATTTTAACTTCCAATTTTAGTGAATAATATTCACTGTTTGTATTAATGGGTCCGTAAGACATGTTCATTTTTGGAACTTTCAAATACTCAAACTATTCTCAAAAGTTACATTTGCGAAAAATATATGACGCTTGAAACAAAAAATGTTGAATATCCCCTGAAAACTTTGAATCATGATATAGTTTTTTCAACGTTACAATCTGCAGTGACACAATTTGCGCTGAGGGCTGTTCCAGAAAAATTGACATGGGGGGTTTGAAGGCACTTTTTAGCTCACCTGGCCAAAGGCGATGTGAGCTTTTGCTATCACTCGGCGTCCGGCGTCCGGCGTCCGTCCGTTAACTTTTATTCAAAAATCTTCTCCTCTGAAACTACTGGGCCAATACTTACCAAACTTGGCCTGAATCATCACCAGGGTATGCACTTTCAAGTTTGTGATTTTTATGTCGGTAGACCAAACAACATGGCCGCTGTTACTAAAAATAGAACATAGGGGTAAATTGCTGTTTTTGGCAAATAACTTCAAAACCATTGCAGATATCAAAAATCTGACAGGAGTAAAATTGTTCAGAATGACGAGATCTATCTGCCCTGCAATTTTGAAGAAAATCGGAAAAATGGTCTTAGAGTTATAGCCCTTTTTCCGTAAAATTTTCAAAATTTATTCATTTTTTATTTTTTATTTCAAAAACTGTAACAGATAGAGGTGAAGTGTAAATTTGAAAAATGTTCAGCATATCAAGATCTACATACTCTGAAATTTTGAAGAAAATCCAACTGCCTGTGTTGTAGTTATTGACTTTTTTCACCAAAAAAAAAAAAAATTCAATGCCATATGGTTATGGGTTATTTCCCTTTAAATTCTGCTTTCAAATCTTCTTTTGTTTACTTTTCTCTTTTAAATTTTAGAGAAATTCCCTGCTATCACTTTATTAGAAATAATTATTTGTTACATAATCAAGAGCAAAAAAGTGTTTTTGTACAAATTTTTACATTTTTTTGCAAAAATACTTTCATAAACTATACTTATTTCACAATTTAATAATAATTGTATATAACTATATTGTTTCATTTAGCCAAGGACGTTAAAAACCTCCCAGTCAGTTAGTTATGGATTATATGCCCACAATGCAAACATCCTTGTCAGTTAATATTGAAGTTGCATCTGAGCTTCAATGTCTGTATAACCTGCATGGCTATGCCATGGTGATTTTCAAAATGGCCACCAAAAAAAAGCGGAAAAATTCAACATTGTTTGATTTCAATGAAATTTGGTTTCCAATAAGATATTGATATTGCGACTTCAAAACCTGTGTTGAAAATTGTTCGTTGACCGCCATTTTAAAATGGCCGCCACAAAAGGCGGGGAAATTCAACATTGTCCGATTTAAATGAAATTTGGTTTCCAAATAGGTTTTGATGTTGCATCTTCAAACTGATGTTAAAAATTGTTCGTGGACCGCCATTTTCAAAATGGCCACCAAAAAAGGCGGGAAAATTCTATATTGTCTTGATTTCAATGAAATTTGGTTTCTATTGATATTGATGTTGCAACTTTAAAACTAATGTTAAAAATTTTCTGTTGACTGCCATTTTCAAAATGGCCACCAAAACAGGCGAGAAATTTCAGCATTGTCCTATTTCAATGAATTTTTTTTGTCTTAATAGATATTGATGTTGCGACTTCAAAACTGATGTTGAAAATTGTTGGATGGCCGCCATTTACAAAATGATGTCTCGATTTCAAAACTGGTGTCAAAAGTGGTCCTTAGCAAGAACGTTTTTTATCAAATGAGCCCAACATAGAAATGTAGTAAAACGTGATCAGACTTTAAATACTGTTCAAGATATTGGTGGTGATCGAGGTACTTAAGTTTGAGACTGAAGATCAACTGTATAACTTACAATGTTACCATGATTGTGGCATATGAAAGCCAGGTGAGCGATACAGGCTCCTGAGAGCCTCTAGTTATTGACCCCCAACCACCCATAGAATTCTTCCCCATATGTACAATACAAAAGGATGAAGAAAACACAACCACCCACAGCAATTTATATGAAGTGCCTTCAAAGGGTCCCAGACCAACTTTTCTGGAACAGCCCTGATTGACCCAAAGCCAAATGGCACAATTCATTCATAAACAGAAATTGGAAAGTGGTCTATATCCAGCATATAATGCATACCTAAAAACATAACTTAGAACAATAATTTTAATAATCGACAGATTTATGACAAAAAAGAGAATGGCAAACAAAATAAAGAGAATTATTACATTGATGTACTCTTTTTACAATTGTATTAAAGCAAAAGGTGAGGACGAAAGAGAAAACAGAAAAGAAAAAAGAGACAAAGAAGGAGATGGAACCCTGTATGGAATTCCGTGATTGTGAATTTATTGTTGTAGAAGTAGGAAAAACTGCTGGAAAACTACAATTAATTGAGGAACAGTTAAAAGGAGATATGTTTACAAGCACTCTAGAAAATATCAGCAAGTCTATTGATCATTATGAAAAGTAAGTGTTATGTTTTATCAATGTTTGAAACAAAGTGTATTATGAGGTTACCTACCTCTTACCCACTGGCATGCAGAATACTGCCATTTTCTTTAAACCTGGCTTCTAGAATGTCCCATAAAAGGCATAAAAAGAATACCAAGATTTTGCAATTGCAGTTTAAAATGTACCAATGTTCAGTAAATGAATTGCTGTTTAAAAAGGGTAGGATTTCAGCTTACAATGCCCTCAAAGATTGTGAGGAATCACACAACAGCAAGACATAGGCATATAAATATATATATCAAAGTAATCAGACCAAGCCTCTGATAAAAAAGAGTTAAATTCGAACATCAAAGTAACATGTTACTTGTTCCATTGTTGATCTTCATATTAAAGTCCCCAAACAACCTTAATCCAAGAACAAGATTAAACATTTTTATCTTCAGTAGATGGCATATATTTATATATTTTCATTAAAGGTGTGGCCAATGCACTTTGATATTTATATATTTTTTATTTTTTCAGAAATTTTAGGGATGTTGATATCCATGGTCAAAATGTATATTCAACATTGTGCCAGACCAAAGATAAAATGGAACATTTTTTGAAGAAGCCTACCAGAATAAAGTATATGACTATGGATCTGTCCACTGGTCAGGTACTGTGCAGTCAGAAATAAATGTCATGTTTGTATCCCACTTTTTGATTTTTGTCCCCAATTTATCATAAAAAAAATATTTTAGGTCTTTTTGACTCATTGCCACCAATTTGCATGAGTGACAAATTTTCCAGATTATGCTGGATATTTTACCTTGCTTTTCCTTATTGATGCCTTAACAAAAACATTATGTTTTCCATATTTCCCAATTTTTAGTTCCCCTCAATAAAGTTAAGGGAGACAATTGGATTACCCCCGATGTCTACATCAAAGTCTACATTTACACATTTGGGTGTGTATCTCTGCTACTATGCATGGTATGGTCATAAAACTTTGCATGCACTTGCATCTGGGTTTGACTCACAGCCTCCAAGAAAATTGGGTCTCTTTGACATATATTTTCCACTTTATTGGCTTCCATTCAAATTTACGTCTAAGTTCATATCTCCATAGATGTACATGGTAGGATCATGTAGCCTTGCATATGCATGTGTCTCTGATGGAAGGCCAGCATCCAGGCAAAATTGGTTCACTTTGACCTTGAACTTGAAACTTGAAAGTTTGTGTTTGGTTTATGATATCAGTAATCAATGATTAATGGACAATCTTCAGGGATTGTTGCAACTGCTGACTGTTTAGTAGTCTGAAACTTCCTTTATTTGAAAAAAAAAAATCAAATTTGTGAGGAGATAGCAACTCCCTTTTTTTGTTTTGTTTTACTATATCTATTTATTTTAAATTTAGGGTTTTGACAAAGTGTTGGACAAAATAACAAGTGGACTAGACTGCAGAATGCAACACCAGAGTGCTAGATATAACCTTTCAAAGAGAATGTCTGATACCATGGCAATAGTCAGGGAAACCATAAAGGCTGAGAAAATAATAGACTTTGATACAGGAATTATAGGTTCTAGAGAAAAGGCTTTAGAGAAAGGAGGAAGAGAATTCCTGCAACTAGCTAAACAACTGCATGAACAGGTGAAGTATAAAAAATGAATGTTTAATTTCTTTGAATTGCCAATGCTATTCAGAATTTTGACAATAAAATATAATTTTTTGAATCTCAAGAAGAGATTTTATATTAATTTTATAAGTACATTATACTTACCACATTAACTTAATATTTAATATAGAATATGTTCACGTTATATGTGTCTCAATCGCATAATTAGTGAGTTGAATTAAAAATAAACATCACGTGATGTACACAACTCACTTGGTCATGTGACTAGAATACCTGTATACGTAATTTATATACCTGTATCTAATTCGCGCCAAAAAAATTTTGGCGCTCCAAATATTTCCTGTGAAACAAAAGAAATTTATTTGGGGTGGAGGTGGTCTGTGGTAAGTATAATGTACTTATAAAATTAATATAAAATCTCCTTGAGATTCAAAAAATTATATTTTATATTAATTTTGTACATTATACTTACCACATTAACTTAATATTTAATATAGAATACTTACTGATTAACAAGCAGTATTCCTGGAGGCTGGATAAATTTCTTCCATCGAAGACATCCATACCATTTTCTTTTCAGCATATATTTAATTTTCTTTTTTTTTTTTTTCTATTTTTTTCAATATTGAAAAATCTGTGATGTGTATACATACATGTATGCAGTTCAAAAATAAACTGTTCATTGAAAACACCAATCCTGTACAACTAAAATGCTTCCACCAAATAAAAACAGCATGCAAATAACTAGTCTTCATTCTGTAAAAAGACATAAATAATGTTTAATACTAAACTTCTACTGTAAATACTTATGTGAATCTAAATCTCTTAAATAATGTTTCACAAAAGTAGACTCTGTTGCCCAATCTGCGGCTTCAATGATAGCTTTAGTTGATGCCCCATTGTATAGAGCCCAACTTGGTGCTATCGCCCTGGTTGAATGAGCCCTTACTTTAAAATTCTTATCTGTGTATGCCATTTGAACCGTTTTAACTATCCAACTAGATATAGTTGGTGCAGAGACTGGTTTATGAGGTGCATTCAAAGACAGAAATAGTTTACCCTTGTCTGATGAACTTAAATTTTGTCTTAAATTCTTTGTTCTCTCCATATAAGTACATAAAGCTCTCTTAGGGTCTAACAATTGTTTTTCTGGAAATGAAGGTACAAAAATCTTCATTCCAAAATGATTTTGACGATCTTGTTTTGAGAGACCATGTCGAATAAAAGTAATTCCCTTCTCTTGAACCTTCATTGATTCGTGATCTATTCTAAGACTCTGTATATCACTGCATCTACCATATGTGGTCACAACAACTAGAAATACAGCTTTGTATGTAACAGATTTTATATCCGAATTACTTAGAGGTTCAAAAGGAGCTTTTTGCAAAGCCCCAGAACGATATCTAAATCCCATTCAGGAAGTAATCTAACTTTTGGAGGTCTAGATTGAAAAACACCTTTGATAAGCCTTGTGATGAAAGGAAGTTTACCAACCGGGTTATTCTGATAGGGAGGTAAAACAGCCAAAAGCATCGAGCGATAACCAGAAATAGTTCTATATTGCAAACCTGACTCAAATAAGGAAGTTAAGAAATCTGCAATCTGATCTAAAGTTGCTGAATAGGGATTAATTTCCCTTTCACCACACCAGCTATTGTATTTCTCGAATTTTTTGACATAATCTTTTTGAGTACCTTTCCGCCATGAAGCGGTAAGTAGTTTTCGAGTTGATTCAGAAAAGCCCTCTGCTTCAAAGTTTCTGTTGAGAGGAGCCACGCTGTCAAATTTAACATTTGGGGATTTGGGTGATAAATTCTTGTTTTTGGTTGATTCAGCAGATTTTCCCAAACTGAACTGGAGGAGCCACTAATAGTTCCAAAATTTGTGGAAACCAGTGTCTCCGTGGCCATAATGGGGCTATTAGAATTATTTTGCAATGGAACTGCCTCATATAGGACAACACTTTTGGAACAAGACAAATCGGGGGAAAGGCATATGCGAACATGTTTTCCCAGGATATCGTTAGTGCATCCATTGCTAAAGCACTCTGGTGTGGAATCCAAGAACAGAATATCTCCGTCTGTTTGTTCTCTGAGGAAGCAAACAGATCCACCATTGGATTTCCCCATAAATGAAAAATCTGATTGACAACTGTCCTGTTCAAACACCATTCTGTTGGACGAATTTTTACCTGACTCAATTGATCGGCTAACACATTTTTCTTGCCTAGAATATGGGCAGATTTCAATACTATCCCTTCCTGAATTGCTATCTGCCATAATTCCCAGGTCAGAAAACAAAGGTTTGGAGACCTTGTCCCCCCTTGACGATTGATGTATTGAACTACGCTGGTGTTGTCGCTTCTGATCAATACACATTTGCCCTTTAATTGGTTTAGAAAGTGTTTCAGAGTCAAAATTACTGCCTTCATTTCTAAACAATTGATGTGCCATTGTTGCTGGTCCAAATTCCAAACCCCCTGAAAAATCTGTGACCCAATGTAGCCCCCAAAACCTGTCTTGGAAGCATCTGTTGTGACTGTAACAGTGCTGTTTGGAGACAGTAAAGACCGGCCTCTCTGCGTGTTGGCTGAATTTAACCACCACAGCAGATGGGATTTCAGATGTTGTGTAAATGGAACTGGTTGTTCTAGATTTCGAGATATTGGTCTCCAAAAACTTAACAGATGGAGTTGAATTGGTCTCATGTGAAGACGAGCATTGGGAATGAGATCTATACATGACGCCATTGCCCCTTAAACCCTCAGATAATCTATAGCCTTTGCTTGTTTTTGTATCAGAATCTGAATCATAGAATTTAGATTGTTTACTCTCTCCTGTGTTGGAAGTTCTAGACCTTTGTCCAAAAGGAACAATCCCCCCAAATATGTCACAGTTTGACTTGGAATCAGTGCAAAAATTTTCTACATATATGATGAAACCTAATGCAACTATCAGATCTAGACATTTCTGTCGATCCTGAATCAGTTGATCAGATTTTTGTTCTGATTCACAATTAGCCAGTCGTCTAGATACACAACAAGATGTATATTCTGAGTTCGCAGATAAGCTGCTACAACTGTTACCAATTTCATGAAAATTCTCGGGGCAAAAGTTCCCCCGAAGCACATGACTTTCCATTGGTAGCATTGATTGTTTACACAGAACCTCATGTACTGCTTGTGATTGTGGTAAATTGGAACATGAAGATATGCATCTGACAGATTCAGAGAAATGGCCCAATCTTTTGGTTGCACTAGATTTATCACTTTTTGCATTGTGTCCATTTTGAAGTGAATTTTCTTTAATTGCCTGTTGAGGGGTTTCAAATTTGTCACTATTCTTATTTTGCCTGATTTCTTGCGAATAGGGAATAATGTACTGTAAAAACCTGTTCTTGCTTGGGGAAAGTAAATTTTCTCTATTACATCTTTTCTTAATAAAGTATCTATTTCCCCCATGAAAATATCTAAATTTTCTTTTGAAATATAAGTTGGTTTTACACCTGTCCATAGAGGTTTCTGTATGAATTCCAACTTGTATCCCTCTTCTATTATTGAAAGCACCCACTTGTCTGTTGTAATTTTCTTCCAATTTTGAAGAAACAGTGACAGACGACCCCCTACAGGCACTTCCGGACACAACATTAAAGTACTTACTTCTGAGTCAGCTACTCCGTTTCTTAGGAATCCGTTGAAAAGATCCCCAGGAACTCTTGCCAGTAGCTGCTGACCTGATGTCATTCTTCTTGGCATCATTCTTGATCCCACCTGAGTAGTTGTTTCCATTCTTGAAATCACCTTGATTTCTTTGAAACCTTGCNGTTGTTCCTTTTTCTGTAATTGCAGAACTAGAACTAACATTAACTTTCTGAACCTTATTAAAAGAGCCATTGTCTCTAGATTCAAAATCAGATTTTCTTTTCCTAGAAAATTCTGGTATCAAATCAGATATCTTCTTTTTCTGACTTTTCCTCTTTTCTAATAAATTATCAAGATGACTTCCAAAGAGCCCATCTCCTGTTAAGGGTAAATTTTGCCATTTCAACCTAATATCTTTCAAGGTGGACAAACCTGAATCTTCTGCAGCCACCTTCCTTCTTATCATGTGCATGAAGGCCCCATTCTAAAGATTTTGTAGACATAGCAAAAACATCTCTTATGGTTTGACAA
>MJUU01030159.1:35453-52749 GCA_002080025.1 Modiolus philippinarum
AATTGGATTTCAAAAATATTTGATTCCAATTTTGGTAAATTTCCTGAAAGTCTCAAAGACCACTTATTTTTGGGAATTCTACCTAGCAACCATACTTGAAATGCTTGTGTAGTTTAGGACGAACATTTTCATAAATTGGATTTAAAAATATTTGATTTTAATTTTGGTAAATTTCCTGAAAGTCTCAAAGACCACTTATTTTTGGGAATTCTACCTAGCAACCACACTTAAAATGTTTGTGTTGTTTAGGATGAACATTTTCATAAATTGGATTTCAAAAATTTTTGATTCCAATTTTGGTAAATTTCCTGAAAGTCTCAAAGACCACTTATTTTTTGGAATTCTACCTAGCAACCATACTTAAATTGTTTATTTAGTTTAGGAAAAACATTTTCATCAACTGGATTTTAAAAATATTTGATTCCAATCCTGGTAAATTTCCTGAAAGTCTCAAAGACCACTTATTTTTGGAATTCTGCTTAGCAACCATATATCCTACAATTCTTTTAGTAACAATAATGACTATCAATAGGTAGATTTAAAAAATAATGAAAAAAAAATATGCCAAGGGTGTATAACAACTGTTTTCTGTGTGTCAAACAGGGAGTGCGGGGATAGCTGTCGTTTCCGACAACATCTAGTTTATATATGTATGCCTGTAACCAGACGAGGGAGGTCCGAGGTGGTGTATAAACACATTATCAGATTTTTTTTTAATATTTGTAAGTACATGTACATACTCATATATCATAAATAACAATAATATCAATACAAAATGTATCAACAAGTTGTAAATCTACAAAAGACACCAAGGGACGGTGCTCAAGGATATGTGTGTTGCTTCATAAGAGCAACCACATTCCTCCTCGTGTCTGATGTAGAAAGACCACTAGTTAAAGAAAAACGAAAAAACCATGTATCGTAAATCTACAATAGACACCAAGGGACGATGCTCTAGGATATGTAATATCTACATTCCTCCTCGTGTCTAATGTAGAAGTACAGCTACAAAAAGTGTATAAAGTGAAATTAGTTGCCGGTCTACAATAGACACCAAGGGACGGGGTCAAGGATGTGTGGCATGCTTCTTCGGCCGCATACTCGCAATCCTCCTCGTGTCTAATGTAGACAAGCAACACACTTGTTTAGCTATGATATGAGCAACAAATACAGCACGTATGTAAATAAAATTGTTCACTTTGCTAGTATTATCCGCAATTTTTTAATGTGAACTCACTTAAACGTTTTAGTATAGTTATATCTTCACAATTAAATAACCAGATTAATTTCTGGTCATCAGCCAATCTTACAAAGTTTTTACAAGATTCTGATATTGTTTTGTAAAGGTCAACCCTTTCAGTATTATATTTAGAACACTTCAGCAAGAAGTGTTTTTCATCTTCAACCTCGCCTGAGTTACAAAATGTACAATGTTGGCAAAGTCGTAAGTGTGGAGGGATACCCTGGTATCTACAAATGGTGTGCTGACAACCTTAATTTACTTAGGCTTCTCCTGTGCTCAGAACTATTGATGGATTCTAAATATTTTTCAAATCCATAGTTTGACTTGATTTTTGTGTATGTTAGTTTTCCATGTGAGAAATCAAGCAATTTTTTATACCACTCATTAGTATATGAACTTTTCAGGGATCTTACAATTGTCTGTTTGCTTATTTTCTATTGCATGTGATGTTGGTTACATAGATCAGGAAATGTCTGCAAAATTATCATAAGTGACCCATACCATGATGATTTGTGCTGTCCATGGAGTATTTTAGAGTACATATATGCATCCTGCAAGTCTGCAACAGTGGGAAATTTTCCACATTGTGTTCTAATCTTTGCCAATAGTTGAGTATAGCTTTTACAATATCAAAATGTATAGGAAAGCGACCAAGTTCAGATAAGACTGCAAAATTTGTAGTTTTCCTGTTTTCCTATAAACAACAAAAGCATATCATAAGACCCCCTATAGCCAAGTTACAAAATGTATAAGGAGTTTTCTTTTTTGACAGGCAGCAAAACCCCCATAGCGATTTTCAAAAGTTGGCAGGTAAACCCGTGAAAAATATGGGGATGGTGGGTGGAATATATTTTATATAATTCATTTTTGTTGTAGATCTTGTCTGTTGTCCCTTCTGCTCCTTTTGGGAATGTGTTCCCAACCTGTCTGATAAATGATAATGACGTAGCTCAATCCCTGGTGTATTCTCATCATTAACACCAAATATGAGGTCATTTAATTATAAGGTGTCTTCCAGTTGTTGAAATTCATAGCAAACTATATTCTTTTCAGTTAGACCTGCAACAACTCTTTCGAGTGCAAAAACCATTTTGTCAACCACCAAAAATGGCTATATGTATGTAAATGGAATTGTATATCCGATACAGAAACAACTAAAATACCGGACTTTAGATGCAGAGGATTTTTGAAAAATAAATTAATTTCTGGCGGGTCGATTTTCTAGGGGTGGGCAGTGATGAAAATCTACCAATTTAATTGGCCCATCTAGATCTTGTTGTAATGGGTAGAGCAGTTCTGAATAATTGGTCACCAGTTCTATACATGAATCTGTACCAAGTCAGTTTAAAAAAAATATTTTCATAATAATTTAATTCCCCTCAGGTCTATGTGAGTGAGTGATGCATTGCATGATACAGTTCTTACCTGAGAAAAATGCCTCATGATTTTTACATTCTTTAAGGCCAAATAAGGTGATAAAATATATAATTAAAATCAATATAATATTCCACTTAATTTCCATATTTCTGTATATTTATAAAGTCATTACACAGCATGTAATATAGTCGGATAACAGTGCCATATCCACACACAGCAGCATTGACAACTGATGATTCCGGAAATGTTGTTGATATTGGACTGTTCCACTTTGACTTGGAGGGGCGAACTAAAATAGTGTAATGTAAATTTTATGTATAATTCAGATTGTTTTTCAATTAAAATTAAATTTCTATTAAATCTGTAACATTTAAGAAATCGTTTTGATGTAATTAAATTATGTTTTTATTTGCAACACTGCCTGAAGAAGTCATCCAAATCCACTCCTACTTTCTGTTTCACTTGGAATGACTCATTAAGGTAAGGGAGGTAATTTGTATCATATTACAGTAAAACCTCTTGAAGTTATTTTTCAGCTACAGTTAAACCTCCTTTATTTTGTTAAAAATGTATCCATAGAAATTTGACATTTGTAGATGGAAGTGGTAAACTTTTTTGATGTAATTATTTTTTTAAAGGGGGAGGAAAAGAAAGGGTCTAAGCAAATTCAGCCGAAATGGGACTGTAGCTGGGTGGTTAACACCTTAGGGTAGAATGCTAAAGAACCATGGTTCAATCCTCGGATTGACTTTTGGAAAATTTGGCATGTCAGAAATATAGAATCCACCACTGCATTGAGTGAAAGAGTGGTTAAATCTTCAAATTTTTAAACACAATGCTTGCCGAGCATTTAAAATATTTGAAAATTTAACTATCGAGAGTGTAGAAATGTTGTCAATTTTATTTCTCTAATGACCCCCTATTCTGATGTTTCGAAATAAATGTGTTCTTTCAGCTTGATGTCATCAGGCATGGTTGCCTTTTTGCATGACCTTTTTGCATGACGTCACAATGGTAAAGTTGGGAAATGGCAAACATATTTGACGTAATGATTGAATTTCATCAAACCACTTTCCGAGAACAAAATTCTCTCTAGAGAGGAAAAATATATTCAGGAAACATATTCCCACTGTTCAGGAAACCTGAAAGCAGGACAGAAATTAGAGAAGCGCGCCTTTCACCCTTCCACACACTTCCATAGCACACACGCATACATGTGTATAATGGGGGCTCCGTAGGTCAAAGTGCCCCCAGTTTGTCTGTTTTCATCGAGTTGTCCGGTGATTCTCTCCTGAGTACTTCGGCTTCCATCACCATAAAAACAGACTTCCCTCCTTGGCTTCTTGAGCTAGCCCGCAGATTAGCGGGGAGCACTCTTTGACTCTTCTTTCTAAATTACGTTTTGTCACATTCCTTTCTTTTCAAGGTAGTGGTCATAGAATTAGTAATCTACCTGTATTGGGTTTTATTTGTATGTTTATTATAATGTAAGGAAACAGGATAGAGAAAGGGGAGGTTTGGGTTCCTATAAACTGGTTTAACCCTACCGCTAGCTTTTGCTAATGCAGGTACCAAGTCCGGCTATCTCGAGTTCCTATAGTTATTTATGTTTGTCTGTTGTCTATTTTGTGTTTTTTGTAGTGCGGTTCTCTTGTGGGTTATGGCTTGTGATTGTAATTTTCGGCCATTGTACATGTAGGTATTTACTGTTATCTTGTCTTTATAATTTCCCAATGGCCTAACTCTCCCTATGGGGGATTGTAACAGATTGTATCGGGATGGGGATGGTCCTATGGTGATGGGTTATATATAGTAAGAACATATCTAACATTTATCTTCTTTTTCCTAGGCACTTTTATGACGTCACAAAGTAAACAAAATGGTGGCTCTGCTGAAGTTATAAGCGACCTAGTTTCCGTAGTTTTTTGAACGTCTCGTTTGTATTTTTATGTGACGGTAATTTGTTTACAAAATTAATAACATAAAATGTAATAGATTCTCTATCTAATTAAGATTTATTTCATGCGAATGGAAAAAAAAAGGATATTGCTTGTCAAACTTTGGGAGAACTTCCTCCATAACTCCAGGTCAACCTCTTGATAAATTCGGGTCAAACGGATATGACTTTTGCAGAAGTGCTCTGCATGCTGGGATAGGCGAAAGGAAAGACGATTATCATGTTTGTATGTTGAGAAGCACACATTTTTCAGCAATCATGTTAATGTTTTACTATTGTTGCTTTTGTGTTGAAGTTGACATGTTAAGGTGTTTATTTCACATCTTCGAACTTAAATCAAACATGTCAGGTGTTAATTTCTGTTTTTTAATAAACTAAAACGAACCAAAACTTTGTTAGGGTTGTTTTAACCTGGATATGGGATGTTGTCTCCTTGACATTTACCCCATTTCCTTTCTTTTTCATAATCATATTCATGTGTACATCCTGATAAAGAAACTAAAATTTGTGTACTAAGGGTGTAGTGAATATCTATTACGTATTAATGGTTGAGTGTATTCCCATATTTATGCTGAAATTTAGCATTCATATTTTGTGTAGAAATGGATTTTGTTTTATTCATCATTAAGTGGAAGTTTTGTTGAATTCACATTGAAGTGGATATGTCAAATCAAATGTGTTGCTTCATTAATGTCAAAATAGATGTGTCAGTACATTTATGTCAAGGTAAGATGTGTTGGGTGCATGTATGTCAAAGTAGATAGGTTGCTGCATTCATGTCATAGGAAATTTATTGGTGCATTTATGTTAGAGTAGATGTGTTGGTACATTTACGTCAAAGAAGATTTGTTGGTGCATTTATATCAAAGTAGATGAGTTGGCACATTTATGTTAAAGAAAATGTGTTGGTACATTTACATCAAAGTAGATATGTTGGTGCATTTATGTCAAAGTAGATGAGTTGGCACATTTATGTTAAAAAAAATGTGTTGGTACATTTACATCAAAGTAGATATGTTGGTGCATTTATGTCAAAGTAGATGTGTTGGTGCATTTATGTCAAAGTAGATGTGTTGGTGCATTAATGATAAAGTAGATATGTTGGTGCATCTATGTCAGAGTAGATGTGTTGGTGCATTTATGTCAAGGTAGATGTGTTGGTGCATTTATGCCAAGGTAGATGTGTTGGGCATGTATGTCAAAGTAGATGTCTTGGTGCATTTATGTCAAAGTAGATGTGTTGGTGCATTTATGTCAATGTAGATCTGTTGGCGCATATATGTCAAAGTAAATGTGTTGGTGTATTTATGTCATAGTAGATGAGTTGGTGCATTTATGTCAAAGTAGATGTGTTGGTACATTTATGTCAATGTAGATCTGTTGGCGCATATATATGTCAAAGTAAATGTTTTGGTGTATTTATGTCATAGTAGATGAGTTGGTGCATTTATGTCAAAGTAGATGTGTTGGTGCATTTATGTTGAATTAGATGTATTGGTGCATTTATGTCAAAGTGGATGTGCTGGTGTAATTGTTTTTAAGTTAATGAGATTATGTTGATTTAATAAGTTGATTTTTTCCTAGGAATTTCCGCAAAAAAAGAAAAGTAACAAAATTTGGTGATAAAACATATTTATTTATTACAAATATAAAGCATATGAAATATGACATATTATCCAAGGGATATAACTCTTGGGGTAAAAAAAAATCAAAATATAAGGAAGACTGGCTGACTAAATTATACAACCTGAATATTTGGTAATATAAAAGAAAATCAGATCTGAACATCGAGTGAAATTTAACAAATAACTTGTTAAAGTTGAAGCTGTTTTATTTTTATTTAAGAAAAATACAACCTCTCATTAAATTAAAAAAAATCTTTATGACATGTCATATTAAAGATGGTCAAAAATATTCAATGAGATTTCTTAGGAGAGATTCTTTATGTTCATAACAATAGAAAAAGATCATTATTTATTAAAGCCATTCTGTTTTATTCAAAAATTGTAAGTTTTTATTAAAAAGTAAATAAACAGGTTAATTACATGTAAGGATATGGTTCAAATAATAAAGCAAAATAATAAATACAGGATTTTTAAATGGCTTAATATTAATAATGAAAATGTTTTATTATAATTTTAAAATGAAGCAATGGTTACATGGCAAGTGTGACATAGGTTGTATCTGAGATTCTACCTTGACTAGAATACAATTTACCTTGGTGATAAAATTAAAAACTGAATATTCTTATTCTTCAAGTTGATTGATTGATAAGTCATTGTTTTCATTTCTTAGATACAAGATTATTAAACTCTGTAGAGCAACTGAACCTATCTAGAGAATAATCTTTAATTTTGCAATCAACCTAACCCTGATATCTTGAAGACATTATTTGTCAAGAGATTTTGTATTGCTCATTTATATATAGTTTCATTGTTACTTTAAAATTGAGAATAAAATAAAAATCAGGAATATTTCAAATTACTATTGGTTTCTGTCCTGATAACAATTATCAATTCAATTTATTTTGAGACAAATTTTCTCAATTTAAAGACAAAGGAAAAGACTAGAGAAGTTTGTTTTCCCTCAAAATTTTTCAATTTGTGAATTCATGGGAAAATCTAGAGAGAATTGGTTGCCCTTCAAATTTTCTCCACAGAAAATCCAGCGTTGTTCAATTTCCCTCCAAATTTCCCTAAGCAATATCAAGAGATTCAAAATGATCTTATACCTTTTCACCAAGAAAAAAATGAAAATAAATATTTTATTGGTATCTGTTACAGATTTTTAGTTAAAATATGTGATTTACCATAATGTAAATTGTTTCTTCACTGAAATTTGACACAATAATATAAAAACAAAATATATAATGAATAAAAAGGCTAAATTAAGTATCACATTCCTAGGGCATGCAAAATATACATTATAATACCTCAACATTCTTCATCGTTCACGCAATACACAAAATTTACTGGAAACTACAAATAAATGTTCCCATGTAAAACAAATAACATAGCAGTTTATATGATTTCCATACAAATCTATATTCACCAAACTTACAGGAATATAAATGGATAATTATCTCAATGTTAAAATGATAATTACCTCCCTTTTATTCTTGGGCATGTTCATGTTGCTGTTTTTCCACTATCCCAAAAATATAATGAAATATGAATTTTGTGAAAAATCACTTTAAATTATGTTTTATCAAACAATTCCATTTTTAACAACTCTTTAGCATCAATATATATGTATATTGAAATGTGTATATAACATTCATATTTTGATCACTTAAAATTATGTTTTATCAAACAATTTCATCATTAACAACTCTTTAGCATCAATATATATGTATATCGAAATGTGTATATAACATTCCTATTTTGAATAGATTAATTTCCGATGAATTTCCATACTTGACAAAAGCACTCAACCAAGATATTGTGACTTTTTGTTCTTTTGGGGAGGAATTGTTTAATTGGAAAACAATCTATTAAAAAAATGCTATAAAGGAACATTTACAATAAATGGTGAATAACAAATATATAAATAACACATTACTGACCCCTTTACCGAGCTTATCACAATATGCATGACACTGGGTTAAATACAAATTTTGTTGAAACCTGGTACTCCATCGAAAATAGTGAAATTTTGTTTAAAACAAAATAGAAATAAATTTTGTTGGATATATTTTTTCAATATAAATACACCATACTGTATTTTTCTTCTGAGAATTGCAGTGTTCTTGATTTAAAGATGGGCTTCAGTAGAAAATAATTATTACATGTATACATTTACATTGATATGGCAATTTTGTGAATCAACTTTACATACTGCAAGACACATTAGGAGTTATTATGCATCCCGAATCTAGCACTGAACATGTTTACAACATTGTAACAACAGTATTTACATTCAAATATACATACAGACTTACACAAATCAATAATCAAGTGATACACATTACTGGCAATATTGTCCCACATTAGGCCTTGTTAACTACCCTCCATATACATTATAACACATGACAATGTAAATATTACAGTAAAAACTATAGAATACACAATGAACCCAATTTCAGGTATTTTAATTTTATTTGCATGAATTCATGAAATTTTGGATAAAATATAAGCCATAATTTACTGAGGGTTCAGTGTATATATATAGATTATACCAAAAGATCCCATTCATTACCATATTTCATCCACTAGAGATAGTTAAATTTTAAAATTAAAATTGCGAGGCTTGCCAAATTTAACTATCGAGAGTGGATAAAATAAGGTAATAATCAGGATAAAGTGGTGTAATCTTTTTCTCTAATGATAAATGATAAAAACAGAGAATTGTATTCTGAATAGATTTGGTGGATAATAGCACAGGGCTTTATTCAACATACGTTGATAATGAAATATATGTTAGGGGTCAGAACCGGTTAAAACTTCACATATCATAAGATGAACAGGTTTCACTGTAATTCACAAAATTTGGGACCAGATTTAAACTTTGCTTAACTTAGGGTTCAATTTCTGAAGATTTTACTGTAAAATATCATCAACTTCATTTACATACATTTATACTTATGGAATATATGAAGGATATATATAGGCCAGATAAGCAATATGAAAATTTCAAACAATTTTACATCATACAATATTTAAACTGTGTATAACAGAAGCATTTTTTACAAAAAAAATTGCACATCTTACAATATGTATATGAAGATCTATAAATTAAGCAGTATCCATAACTACAACGTACATCTGCAATAAATACTAACACAATAATATATATAACATGTAACAAAGACTTCAAATTAAAAATGTTGATAAAATAAAAACAAAAACAGCATTCTAACATTAAGCAATAAAAAAGAAAATGACATATTTCAAAATTGTTCACATGTTCAACATGCATGATTACTTAGTTTCATAAATCCGGAAGTCACAAGGTTCATACCTGCCAACTTTTGAAAATCTCCATGGGAGTTTTTATGCGCGACCTTCCTTTTCAGTCGTGTGAGAGTTCGCAGCGTTTTGCGCGAAGTTTTTTGTCTAATACTTGATGCTCTTTTTTTTATCAAATACAAATATCTAGGTGTTATAGAAGATTTTACTTTTTATTGAGGGAGGCAAGACATTCCTCTTTTATTGTGTTTTTGGGCATTTCTGTTGGTTCTTAAATATTTTTGGTCAAATAAATCAGTTGTGAACTGTTTTTGGACCATTTTGTGTTTTATGTTCTGTTAAATTTTAACTTAGTTTTAACTGTTAAAGGGAAACAAAAAGCAGTGCTTGCTGTTCATCATTATGTTGCTGTTATTTGAATTTAGAGTTGACTGTTTTGGGGTAAATTAAAGATTGTACGCTTGTTGATGAAACCATTCTCTCTCCTTTATTATTTGTCTGATGTACATTTACTGCATTTCTCCTTTTATTCCATTCTTCTATAAATAAAGCAAGCATTACATTTTTAAAATATTTTTTGCCTTTTCTGATTCAGTCAAAAGAGTGATTTTCTGGGATTTTGAGTGACCTTTCATGCATTACAGTGCCAATATGTTTGTTAACGTCGTTAAGGCTACTCAGTTCACTTATGCAAACTCTGCAGAACGGGGAACTTGCAACGACCTAGTCACTGGCATAGCCAACCACTGAACTGTCAAGTGTGGTGCTTGCAGCTCATTCATAACTCAAGAACTGTTCACTATGATTGCCGGTGGTCCATCCAGTAACATAACTTTATTTATGTCACCAAAGCCTTAAAATCAACAAAAAATCAACCAAACTCGTCATATTTACGATTGTTTACATGCCGGCTCCAATCAGCTGTTTTTCACTCCAATATCACGTGATAGATGTAAACGCGATTCTTATTGGCTTATATCAAGAATATGGTTACATCCCTTTCGAGAATTTGGATTATCTCCCTTTCAACAACCAAAATCGTGTAAACAAACGTTTTTTCATGCGAATTTCTTCAAAATCGTGTTTTATGCCAAATTTTTGTTTCACAATCGTGACATCGTGACAGAAGGTTAAAATCATGTAGATCACGCCAAAATCGTGAAAGTTGGCAGGTATGAAGGTTTTATAGAGCTAGTATGTCTTGTTCAATTTTCAAACTTCAGGTATATAAATATTGATCCAGACATAGTTATCTAGCATAAAATGATGTTAAAAGACAAAATATTTGAATGGCATAATTTTTGGACAACATTTTTGAAAGGAAACATTTTATCTTTAATTTTTCGTCGCCACAACACCCACAAACTCAATCAATTAATTCCAGTGACTATATACCATATAAGTGGTTATTTTCGCAAGGACATAATTTTCGCTCTATTTGCAACCATTCTGAAGTTGCAAAAATTGCATACCTCGAAATATAATGTATATGCGACATTATACAATGAATGATAAGTAATCCCGAAAATTTAAGTCCCGCAATAATTAAGTCCGGCAATTTTGAAAGAAATCACAAAAATAACCACATATACCATATTCTCTTAGAATGATACCAGCTTTTTAACAAATATCAGGAAAACACACTGTTTTTGCATATTCTATAAATTGGTAATTAAAAAAAAATGAGGGTCTGAATGGGAGGTACAGTCTGAAAAATCTCACGCAAAAAAATAACAAACTTTGTAGTAAAATTGAAACCCTTGAATAATTTTCTCTGTATCAAAGAGGGATATTGTTCTAATCTAAATAAAGCTGGGCTACCTTTCCCATTTTCACATCTATATTTGCACCTTTTCCATCACATTGAAACGTTTTATTTAATCTCTTGTCTCAATTTGTCGAATTGACATATAGAATAAAATAAGTTTTCTTTTAACTTTTTTACAATACTTTCATGATCTCAGCAACAAATAGTAAAACAAAATTTTTTTGTTGGATTAATAAGGTAAATTAACATTTCCATACACTCAATGTTGTCAGCAATAAATGTTCCAATAGGTAAATTGAACAAATCAAATTGATTTTTCTGAATGCTGTACATTTGTTTTCTTGGCCACCAGTTTACTTGAAAAGCAAGCTGAAGAAACAACAACAAGTGTGTATTCCATAGCACTTTGAAATACGAGATCCATCTGTCATACCTTCCATGGACCAGTTCATCGATGACCTGAGAATTCCATGGAATGTTTGTTTTAGAGACAATGTGTCTATCATTTATTGGGATTTGTGAAAATTTTAATTTTTGATTTTTATCTAATTTCTACGATACAAACTAATACATGATCTACCAAAAATGGTTCTACACAACATAAATTTACTCTACGTCCTGCTAAAAACCTAGCAGTTATTGATATCAACTGAGTATTTTCTGATAAGCTAATTATTTAGGAATATATATCATTTTAGCAACATTTAAATCACAGTAGCTTATTACGAAAGTACATCGACATATTATCTGAAATCACAACGATCTTTCCAAAAATCCTTCCTTTTCCCTAACGACCAAGATGTCTTCCTTTTCTACCAACTTATACTCTGTCATGTAAATGGCTTACTTCTTTTCCGATCGAAACTGTTCAGTAAAGTGTTGATTTAAGATGCAGCAATGGCTATCAACATGATCAAGTTAACTATACAGGTTATAATAAAGTGGACAATCAACATGTTCCTCTTGAATACACGACCCTGCAATTGAATAAATGGTATTAATTATGAAGATTTTAATTATCCCTTTTAATTATACCTAACAGTTTAAACAAATTTTGTTAATTCATATTTTCACAAAAAATTTCCACTTGTCTAACTGTTTATAATTTGAAATTATGAAAATTTACCAATATATAAAAATTTTAAAATTGTTTTACAAAAAATCCTGTAAAAAATATCTTCGAGTTGACCTCAAATTACGTCATTATCCAATGATTTTTTTAACTAAACTAAAATAAATGAAAACACAACAAACAAAATAAAATTATTCTACAGCAGTCAAATAGGAAAACATTTCACTTACGGCTGGGTCAGGTTCAGGAATTCTAGCTTTAGGATTTTCACGTTTCTGGTATTCATATTTCTCACGTCTCTCTGAAATGTAAAATTAAATTTTCAGTTACAATCCTACTAGGGCATTTTTTTTATATTCAGTTCTTAATTTCATAATTTTTATAAAGAATATTTACCATAAATTCCATTTCTAGATTATTAAGTTAAATTTTGATGCTTAGAATGTAGCTGAAGAATTATATCTAACCACAAACTCTCCTTAACAAATTTACAAGGAAAACATATTTATGTCTTACATGTATATACTCATTGAAATGACACAATTATCGAAAATTAAACAAACAAAAAGAAAACATACATAAAAACCCAATGGGAGGTAACTCTTGCTATCTTAAGTTAAACCCTTAGAAATAATAAGATTAATAACTTCCAAGTCAAATCTCTTCAACTTCATTCCAATATTAATGATTATTATAAAGATAGCAGTGAAAGATTGAAATTTTCCAGTGAAAGGAGAGTGATAAACAACTGTGGAATTATTTCAATTATTTCACTAGATATGCTACTAAAACATTGTCAACTTTGTTGTTATGTAAATGTCACATCAGATTAACATCCAAAAGGTAGTTAAAACTAGAGAATGTGTCTGTAAAACATGGATGCCCTGCCAATAAATTTATCTCAACAGATTAACCCATGCCAATCATTCATAAAATTAGTTCCCTGTCACTGAATTGTGATGAAATGCAAAATTTAACCAAAGTCATTCAACCATAAAATGTAGGTCATGGTCACCAAATTGTTGATGAAATGGGCAGATCTCTTTTAGATGGATGTTGCAGTGAAATATCATGATGCTAAAATACATAGTAGTTGAGAAATGGACTTAAACACAAAATTTAACCAAAGTCACTGAAGCATAAAATGTAGGTCAAAGCCACCTATTTGTCAATGATTTGCATAGTACAAATCATGGCAATTAATTTGCTGAAACATCATTGTCCTATAAAGTGCAGTTGTTGAGAAATGAACTTTAACGGAAAACTTAACCAAAGTCACTGAAGCGTAAAATGTAGGTCAAAGCCACCTAGTTGTCAATGATTTGCGTAGTTTTCATCAAGGCAATTAATTTGATTAAACATCATTGTCCTGTAATGTGTAGTTGTTGAGAAATGGACTTTAACACAAAACTTAACCAGAGTCACTCAAGCATGAAATGTAGGTCAAAGAGTCAAACTACCTAGTGAATTCTGTAGTACTATCAAATATCTACCTGTTAGCCTACTATTATTGTTCTACCTCTTACAGTTTCTGAAAAATGTATTTAAACGCAAAACTTAACCGGACGTACAGACGTACAGATATACGGAAGAACAGACAAGGGTAACACTCTATGCCCCTTCCACATTCGTGGGCAGGGCATAAAAGTAGTCGAACTGGCTGGAACACCCAAGGGACCATTGAAAATAGTTGAGCCAACGTTGTGTTGGAGTTATCGAGGTCGAACTATGTTTAAACTTGAACAAAGGGACCAAAAAAAGGTTTTGAGGCATTCATACTGTTCGAGTTAATGCAGTTCCACCCATCGAAGTTCTACTGTACATCTCAAATTAACCATCAAATATGACTTGCACAGTTATGAAAATAACTAATCTTCACTCATGCATTTTGCACATTTGTGAATTACAGAGTTGTTCTATCATTCGTTGAATATTTGCAATTTATTATATAGAGGACGGTGAAAGATTGAAAATTCTCAATGAAATAAAAGTGATAATTAACTGTGAAATTATTTTCCATAATTTCACTCTAGGAAGTGACGTCACAATAGACATAGTCAACGTTGTTGCTAAGTAAACGTCTCAGCGGATTAACATGGAAAACGTAGTTCACGAAAAAAATCTTAAATTAAACCATTAATATACAAGAAGTGGTCTATATAATAAAAACAATAACTAATCCTAGATTCTGATTATCGAAAATATTCAACTCATGATCGAAAAACACTGTAATTCACTCATGCGCTGCGCGCATTCCTGAATTACTGTGTTGTTCGATCATTCGTTGAATATTTTGCATTAATCAGAATCTCGGATTAGTTATAGTATAAATAATCTGGGATTATTTACAGAATAAACTATTTTTTTGTAAAGATATGAATAAAACTTTCTTCTTGGCATATAAAAATAAATATTTAACTGGATAAAAATTCTGATGAGAAAATGGACTTGGGAAACTTTTTAATAATCTTTTGGCTAAGATCCATCTAACTTCAAGTAACAAAAAATTAATCAAATTTAGATCATTTTTTTTACAATCATGGTCATCTAGGATTGGGTAAATTACTTGAAACTTAAATCCTGGACATGTGATTTTACAGCTATCATGTGTTGCCATGGAAACTTACTTTTGTTTTTCTTATGAGTACAACACTGATGGACCTCCAGAGTGATCTCTACAATAATGTGGTACAGAATGTAAATACACAGGATCCAAGTGGCCCACCATGGCACCATAGCCTTGCCAAAATCCATGCCTATAAACATGTTTGGAACTGAAATGTAGAAAAATAGCAATTCAATTTATAATTTTTAGAGAGAAACAGTTAACCTTCATTAAGCTAACTCTTCATTATCAAGTCATGAAACTCAAAAACAGTTAAGAAAGCAACAATGTAACAACAAAAACCCCACAATTTTAGAGTCCATACTTTTATTTCAATATAGTTATGAAAGCTGGTCAATCTCATACTTATAATACCTTGATATATATCATATATCAAAACAAATATTCCTAGCATTAAGGCAGACAAAAAGTTATATCTACCCCCATGTCTTCTGTTAAATAATAACACAATCTTGCATTCAACAGAAAATTGCGAGAAATAGCACTCCACTTAAAATTAACAAAAGTATCTGACCCTATTAGATCCCCAGAATAATAATTTCATATTTATACATACTTGCAAGACACCATGCTACAGTACCAAAGAACCAATGGATCCAGTTAACTACCGGACGACATCTATGATCATCAGCAGGCCGAAGTAGGGCAATGATGGGCTGAAATACAAATATCATAAAATTCTGTAATACTGTTTTTTGGTGTGTATTAAACGCATTGGTGTATAAAACGCACCCCCTTTCTCAGAGGAAAAGAATCAGAAAAAATCTAGTTCGTGTGTAAAAAACGCACGTAAATTTTCAACAACATGTTCTGTCCAAAAATGTCTAGAGACGCCAAGAGTTACCTTGTGGACTGAATTAAATGGAACACATGATGCTTTATTCACTTATATTTAGAGGAATAACTGTACCTGTATTTATTTAATGGTTTGTTCAAACATTTTGGGAAATTTGCAAACGAAAAACATTGATTTTGTAAACACAGGAACTTTATCTCCAAACGTAATTAAAAGTCAAAGGCGGTTACGGATACGTAAATATTACGATTTGCCTTTGGTAAATTTTTAAATGATATTCCCTTATTGATCTTCATAATCGGTTTATGCATTAATTAACTTCATTTAAACTATCCCTTTTCATAAATATGATTACATTATGACTTGCAAGTATCGTGTATCCCTGAAAACCGGAAATGGCTTCACCTAATCAAAACAAATATGGCGGACACGACTGAGATGAAATTTTGGGCACCGGGAAATCTCTGAATATACACGTTGTATACATAGAAAACATTACACATCTAATCATGTTAACATTAGCAAACTTTGTTATCATCAAACACAGGTTCGTATTGATTTTATACTTATTTGCAATGTCATTTCTGGTCTGAAGTTAGGTTAGTGGTGGTCAGAAAAAAATGGTCTTCTGAAGTTCGCATGTATAAAACGCATCCCCTCTCACTAGGACCTTTCTGGGGGAAAATATGTGCGTGTAATACACACCAAAAAACGGTAATATGATTTAACATGTGTATCACACCAGTGGATCCAGTTAACTATGGGACGACAACTATGAACATCATCAGGCCGAAGTAGGGCAATGATGGGCTGAAATACAAGTATCATGGAAGATGATTCTAAAATTATACCATTAGACATATTAATAATATCTTCCCTTGTGATTTTCTCTTGATATATCTATTTCTTTTTTTCAAACAACTTTTTGAGATTTTGGTCCTGCTGCGCGATAATGTTACGCCCGAGTGTGATTTATTATACACACACACACACACACATATATATATATATGTTAAAATGTGTTTATGAATGAAAAAATCAAAGTCCCAAAGGGACTGGTGGATTAGTGTCTATGATGGCAATGATCAGTATCTGATCTATTGAAATTTTATGTACACTGTCCAATAGTGTCCATGTATGATATGAATAATTGCCTGTCTATGTCGTGCATAATTACTCATTTTTTACAATGGGTCTAATTATAATGATGATATCAAAACCAAGAAAGGTACAAAAACCATGTTTTGCTCATCAAGAAAAATAACATGCCTTTCTGATAGTCAGCAAGTATTTCCTGGTTGCCATCTTCATTTGATCACACCAGCCAATCACATTAGAGACAAATATTCAAAGAATTTTGATTTTATACCAGAAACCTATTACATATTATCAGAAGTCCATTTCTGATATTATGGGTTCCCTGCTGTACACTCAACATAGACTAAACAATGACAGCACCATCTTGATCAAGTACAGTTTGAAATTTAATTCTAAAGAAGAGACCTGAATGAAAGGTTTGTGAATGCTGACAAGACGCAAAAGCTGACAAG
>MJUU01030159.1:53037-83824 GCA_002080025.1 Modiolus philippinarum
AGTCAATTCCAACCCCGATCGTTGCAAAATATCGTCTGTTTCGGAATATGCAATGACAACTGTTTCCAGGTAATATTTTGTATTTACCGATGTACGACTTCTTCAGTATTTTGCTTGGAGTCGGCCATTAAATGTATACCGAACGCAGACCTCGGAGAAGACACTAAATGACAATCGCAACAAGTATAATGGAACAGCCAACGTGGAACAGCCGTACTTTTCCATTCATTGATTTGATAACTAGAAATGTAAACAAACATTACGTCTTCCGTAGATTGTAAATAATGGACTGTTGTTCTCGACGGCTACTGAATTTGATTTTTTTATTTCCAATGCGTTGTTATGATTTATTTCAAAACGGCCACATCGTTTCATTGACNTTTGAAGTTCGCATGTATAAAACGCATCCCCTCTCACTAGGACCTTTCTGGGGGAAAATATGTGCGTGTAATACACACCAAAAAACGGTAATATGATTTAACATGTGTATCACACCAGTGGATCCAGTTAACTATGGGACGACAACATCATCAGGCCGAAGTAGGGCAATGATGGGCTGAAATACAAGTATCATGGAAGATGATTCTAAAATAATACCATTAGACATATTAATAATATCTTCCCTTGTGATTTTCTCTTGATATATCTATTTCTTTTTTTCAAACAACTTTTTGAGATTTTGGTCCTGCTGCGCGATAATGTTACGCCCGAGTGTGATTTATTATACACACACACACACACACACATATATATATATATATATATATATATATGTTAAAATGTGTTTATGAATGAAAAAAAAAATGGCACTCTACAATAACTGAAATTCTCATGATGGTTTGATTTTTTTGTTAATTTTGTAAGTGTTTGACAAGGCTGTAATATATGAACACATACCAAAGCTCATGGAGATTTTTTTTCTATAAACTCTTGACTCTTATCTTTCCTATTACTTTAAAATGTGACAAAAACCAGAGGCTCTCAGGAGCCTGTATCGCTCACCTGGCTTTCAGTTGCCACAATCAAGCTAACTTTGAAAGTTATACAGTTGATCTTCAGTCTCTCAAACTTTGGTAGCTCGTCAAAAATCACACATCTTGAACTGTATTTAAAGTCTGATAATGTTTTCCTACATTTCTTTGTTGGGTCTTTTTTTTTACAAAAAACATTATTGCTAAGGACCACACCTTCAACACCAGTTTTGAAGTCGAGACATCATTTTGTAAATGGCCGTCAACAAACAATTTTCAACATCGGTTTTGAAGTCGCAACATCAATATCAAGATGGAAACCAAATTTCATTGAAATCGAACAATGTCGAATTTTCCGGCCTTTTTTGGTGGCCATTTTGAAAATGGCCATCAACGAACAATTTTTCAAGATCAGATTTGAAGTTGTGACATCAGTACCTATTTGGAAACCAAATTTCATTGAAATCGGACAATGTTGAATATTCCCACCTTTTTTGGTGGCCATTTTGAAAATGGCGGTCAACGAACAATTTTCAAAACTGGTTTTGAAGTTGCAACATCAATATCTATTTGGAAACCAAATTTCATTGAAATCGGACAATGTTGAATTTTCCCGCCTTTTTTAGCAGCCATTTGAAATGGCAGTCAACAAACAATTTTCAACATCAGTTTTGAAGTAGTGACATCAATTCCCACTTGGATACCAAATTTCATTGAAATCTGACAATGTTGAATTTTCCTGCCTTTTTTGGCAGCCATTTTGAAAATGGCAGTCAACGAATAATTTTTAACATCAGTTTTGAAGTTGCGACATCAACACCTTCAACACCAGTTTTGAAGTCGAGACATCATTTTGTAAATGGCCGTCCACAAACAATTTTCAACATCGGTTTTGAAGTCGTTACATCAATATCTATTTGGAAACCAAATTTCATTGAAATCGAACGATGTTGAATTTTCCCACCTTTTTTCGGCGGCCATTTTGAAAATGGTGGTCAACAAACAATTTTAAACACCAGTTTTGAAATCCACACAGCATGGCAAACATTTTATCAATTTACACTTTACCTTCATCTTCTATAGTTTTGGAAATAAAAGACGAATAATATGAAAATTCCAGGAAAAAAGGGCAATAACTCCTACAAGGGTTTTTGGCTTTTTCTTCACAATTTCAAGGTTGGTAGATCTTGATATGCTGAACATTTTTGCAATATACACTTGACCTCTATCTGTTACACTTTTTGAAATAAAAAATAAAAAATGCACAAATTTTGAAAATTTTAAGTAAAAAGGGCAATAACTCCAAGACAGGTTTTCGGATTTTCTTCAAAATTGCAGGGCAGGTAGATCTTGCTATGCTGATCACTTTTACTCCCATCAGATTTTGATATCTGTAACGGTTTTCGAGTTATTGGCCAAAAACTGCAATTTACCCCTATGTTCTATTTTTAGCGGCCATGTTGTTTGACCTACCTCCTAATCGAACACAATTTTGAGATGCCATACTCTGGTGATGATTCAAGATAAGTTTGGTTACATTTGTCCCAGTGGTTTCAGAGGAGAAGATTTTTGAAATTGTTGCGAGGGACGGACGGACGACCGACGCATAGTGATGGCAAAAGCTCACATGGCCTTTTAGGCCAGGTGAGCTAAAAACACCACAATTAATAATCCTAAGAACAGCATCTTACAGATTTAAATGAGGTCTTATATCATATACTTACATTTAGCACAACAGAAAATGAAGATTCCTAATATAGTATGTTCATCACAAGGTGGATAATTATATAACTGATATAGGATGTGCTTTACAAGGGGAGACAAGATTGCTACGCGTAGCTATGTCCCCCACCGCGGCAGTAAAGTCGATAAAGTCCAATAACTCAAGTAAAATTATGGAATCAAAATGACGGCAAGATATGATCAACTGCATTTGGTGGCAAACAGCTACGCAAAATTTGAGCAAAATCCCTTANAGGGGAGATAATTATATACTTACATTTAACAATACACAACAGAAAATGATGATTCCTAATATAGGGTGTGCTTCATAAGGGAGATAATCAGCCTACAAAATAAAAACATATTTCACAATCAAACTAAAAAATATCATTTTGAAGTAAAATTCTATAATATCTGAAGATTTTCAGTACTACATAATTTTTATGATACAAATTTTAAATTCTATAGGTTGTTTAAATACTTTATTCTCTGTCTACATGTCGTGTTTGTATTTGAAGAGATCAGTAAAATATAATTACTTTACATGTCTAAACTACAAGACTAACAGAAGGAACTGTAGACTAATTGGCTCACATATTTGCCCTTCACCAATACTTTTTTACAGGCAGAAGGACTTCAAACATTGAACAGTCAAACAGATGTTCCCAGTATATTATACTCCAATGTAAAGCTTAGTATTTTCATTGAAATCTGATTTGTATCTGATCATGAGATAAATAATATGTAAAATTACTGATTTACACATAGATTGTAGTAGTATGAAAACAGGAAAATGGTGTAGCTGGATACTGATAATGTTATACAATGGATATATCGCTTAGGACATAAAGCATAGTTCTTAATTTCAATGAATTCTGACATTTAAGTAGCGGCTGAGAAAAATGTAAAATGATTGGTTTATATATAGATTGTAATAAAGTAACGTCCTCGTATTGCATTAACTTCAAGTCCTCATATTGCATTAAAGTCAAGTTCTCATATTGCATTAAAGTCAAGTCCTCATATTGCAATAAAGTCAAGTCCTCATATTGCAATAAAGTCAAGTCCTCATATTTTGAAAATTAATGTGCTATGGATCTTAAAATGGTGTACTCCTTACATCTTATCATTACCAAATATCAATGAGTTCAGGACTGTGTACGCTGCGTTGCAAAAACCTCTGTTAAATTACAATGGTATTCAATTGTTTAAGTGAATTAAATCCTTTACAAATTAAACCAAACCAAACTGATTTACTCTTTAACTAGATGTTTGTGCAATATAATTTAGTAGAATTCTAGTATAATCTACTTACATGACTATATCCACCAACTTCAACAAATATAATGATGAATGCTATAACAACTAGTAGTACTAACATAGCCATACAGTTAAAATGTGCCTGTAAATAAATAATGATTTATATCTTCAATGTTTTGAAACCATATCTGTAAAATATATGTAAATAATTTACAACTAGAAAAACTGTGAGCAAAGCTCACAAAATATATACCCCCGCTCCCCCCAAAAAAAAGATCAATTCAAAATTTTAAATAGATGGTGAACAATGGCAACGAGTACTGAACATTCTGTGAAAGTTTAATTAATTTCACCAAGAGGTCTAGGAGGAGTTGTCACCACAAAGTGTGTACCCTGGGTCGGACAGAATAACAAACGAACGGACGGATGGAAAAAATGGGACACCATGATCACTATATACCGCCCACTAAAGAGGGGGTTATAATGAAATAGAATTATTATGATTTTTCCTTTGATTAGACTATCATCAGTTATGTTTATTTCTCAACTCATTTTACAGTAAATTCAGAAATTCATTGACCAACAAATACAAAATCAACTCAAAGTGCTCAACATGCAGTGTGATGGATGCCACAAAACATGCTATGCTTATGGAGAACCTGATATTCAGGAGGTTATCACTGCCACTGCTGTATTCCTTTGTCTTCAATTTTCTTTACCTGTTTTATCAGTTTTGTTTGTTTTGTCTTATTTTGTACTATATTGCTAGGTTTTTGGGCCTCTTGAAGTGTCCTTTGGTTTGCCAATTTGGTGTTTATTTGTCAATGTTTTACTTTTTTTTCAATAAAAAGTCAAAAGTGTTATGGATAAAGATGTGGCAGTTGGTCTAGATTGAATAATGACCAAGATGTGAGACCATTGTCTTATTTTATACACTGACTGTGCTCTGACAATATTGTCTAATTAAGGAAATCTCATCTTTAATCAAGGTGATATACAAAATGTATCTGGAATATAGTCTAAGTGTTCTAATTACAAGCAGTTTATTTTTTTTTCCTTTGCAAGGTTAACAATGATTTTAATATAATAACACAATATAGGATCTCTTGTCACATCAAAATGGTCTCTTTTTTTTAGTCCTTTAGTCTATTACGTAATAATTACACGGTCCTTTTCAGTTCCCTTGTACAATACTTACAATAAACCAGTATCTTTCTCCATAAAATCTCTTGTTAGGCCACATGGGTTTGTAATACTTGGTCCAGAGAAGACCAGTTGTTCCAAAGAAACACCATGCCAAAATCATCAGAATACCTGAAATATCATAAAATCTCTTGTTAGGCCACATTGGTTTGTAATACTTGGTCCAGAGAAGACCAGTTGTTCCAAAGAAACACCACACTAAATTCATCAGAATACCTGAAATATCATAAAGTCTCTTGTAAGGCCACATGGGCTTGTAATACTTGGTCCAGAGAAGACCAGTTGTTCCTAAGAAACACCATGCCAAAATCATCAGAATACCTGAAATATCATAAAATCTCTTGTAAGGCCACATTGGTTTGTAATACTTGGTCCAGAGAAGACCAGTTGATCCTAAGAAACACCATGCCAAAATCATCAGAATACCTGAAATATCATAAAATCTCTTGTTAGGCCACATGGGTTTGTAATACTTGGTCCAGAGAAGACCAGTTGTTCCAAAGAAACACCAAGCCAAAACCATCAATATACCAGAAATATCATAAACATTTTATATCCTTATTTGTCCTCTTATTTTATTTTTTTACTAAAACAAAGTACTGAAATAAATATCTAACAGAAAAAAATATGAAATGTATCTGTAAAAGAGATGTCCCTGTCAGATTTTGACTTCAGCAAACAGGAAGTGGATGAGTGACAGACCTGCAAAATGTGGCAAAGTACAGTTCACTATACTTTAAGAAATTAATTCTAGTATTAAAAGAAGGTGCTTGAAATCATCAACTTATATCTTTTATGCCCACTGCTCGGCAATATAGGAATCAAGTTTGTCTTTACATGGAAATTTTTATAAAGATTTCTTGGCTTGTGTAAATAGATATGGTTTGATTTTTGGTCTGTCATAATCTTGCAGCACGAGATTTAAACATTCCTCACTGAGTTGAAAACCGTACGGTGATGCCTAGATGCTTTGTTTTGGGTCATTTAAACCTGGAGATGGGATGTTGCCTCCTTGAAATTTAACCAATTTCCTTTCTTTTTCATATTATACAGAACAGTTTTTTTTTATTATAATTTCTTCTCTGTCTTTCATTAACATATATTTTCATACCTTACATTTCCAGTATTTTGGACCCTGCAAAATTAAAATGCCAGGAAAGTCATCAATTCATTTTGTGAAAAAGGCAATTTTACTCTGTTTCAGACATTTTTTATTTGCACTGATGTGACATAAGTTGTGGAAATGTGCCTATACAGAACTTAAATCCACAGTAACCATGGTATTTTGTTATTCAGTACTGTTATCATACTGAGTAATCTTTACTATTGTTTGTCCTTATTCCAACATACCATGAGCTTTGACCAATGAGAACCTGGCAAAGTCTCCGATGTTTTCCTTGGACTGGAGACTAACAGAATCTGGGGTGGCTACTGGAATCTCCCCAACTCCATGTCCATGTGGCTGTGCAACACCTGCAAATTTAAAAACAATTTAACAAACTGACAGTTCATTCAGTTGAAGCATGTAAGGGTTTGTATTGAAAAAAAGAGAAATTAATATATATTTTCAATATATGGGAAAAGTGATTGTTTTACAAATTGTTGTATGTAGAATAGATTTTCAAATCAATGTTCTTATGCTATGGAACAATCACATTTTGCTGTACACTGTTCTCAGAATTGATTGGGAACTGACTCGAGATTTTGGTATAAAATCTTAATGAATTTCTATATAAGATGTATCTTCTTTTGTTTAAGGGCCCCTGCAGCAGGTGTTTTTCCTTATAATTGAAGTCTGTATTGCCACCTGAGTATATTCATCAAAGCCTAAATTTTCTTTTGTTGATGAAATTCTAATATTAACCAAACAGCTAACATTTTAAAAGATGGCAGAGTGATACAATCTACATCGCTAGATGACACAAGGACATAATCTATATGTTACTAGATGGCACAAGGAATTAATCTATGATGTTAGCTTGTAGAGGGGCAACGATTCATCGATGAATCAATTATATCGATCCAAAGTGATCATATCGTATCATTGGTCTAGAATCGTGATACCAAAAACGGCTTTGTTTTAAAACTGTGCCCTATCTGATCCACATTTTATTAGCGCCAATATGACATAGGTCATAGATGCTAATGAAATTGTCACTGTAAATGCTCCTACAGCTTATAAATTGATATTACTACCGAATTTAATTACATTTATGACAGATATATTGCTTAAATATTAAAACAATTGTACAATGTACTTCATGGTCTTGATATCTGCTGAATTACGTCATGAAAACAAGATTTACAATATGCATTGTGACAGTATCGTATCGCATCCAGATACGTATCCTATCGTGAGATTCCTCACAATACTCAGCTCTCGTAGCTTGCACTATTACACAGCCTGAGGCACTAGACTATAATGCTTATAATCTGAACACCCTCATTGAGAAATATTCCATGCATTTACCCTTACCATTGGAAGCTCCCATACATACAGTAAATCTACCTACCATTAGAAGCTCCTCCTCTAGACATTAGAATGTGTTTATATCCTTCAGGGAAGTTTGGGATAGCTCCTTTAGATACAGTAAATCTACATCTCTGTCTATATCCATAAATCTGTCCTTCATGGTTACGTATACCTTTGGTAGGCTGAAAAAAATCAACAAAGTATGGATTATATTTATCTTCCAAAGGCTAGTGGCACTTACATGGGATGACAAAGAGTATATTATCATACTCATCACATTGAACATTTGAGGAACAATGTATAGATGAATTACAGATAAGAATTGTATGGTAACGAAAGAGACTGGGGGGAGGAAATATTATCAAGTAACAAATGTCTTTTAGAAATGCCCAGAGGTTGGCCTTATACTAAGAATAAAATGGACCCTTTCTTGCTAACTATATGGAGCTACAAAGGAAAGCCAACATGCCTTTTCCTACTTAATCTTCCAGTTAATATCTGTGTTTGATTCATCTTGACACCCTTTCTTCTTTGAAATCCAATTTTTACCTAAGAATGTATGTAACCACTCAACTTCCCAAGGTTATATTGCTATTGATGTATAAAAGTCATAAAATATACAATCATAAATATTAATAATCTCCAAATTTACCGAAAGATCTGATCATTGATCAAATATCATTTACAAAAGTCCTTGAAATGGAATAAATTAGTTTTTTCTTTGAATTCTAAAATCATCTTTATATTTTTTCAAAACATAGGATTCAGAAAGTTAGCACATATGGAAAATAAATTGTGTTGGGAACTGGTACTAAATGAGATCTGGTTTCCTATAATAACTTACATTGTCAAATAACACAGTACTGTGATCTTCTACACTCCTCCCAACAAAGACATGATGTCGACCTATTGTACCATTGTGTACACATTGAAAGACGAGATCATCACCCTAAAAATATAAAAATATTTAAAATTTCACAAAAACATGAAAACAGTCTTTTGTTACATTGTGTACACATTAAAAGACAAGATCATTATACTTCAAAATATAACAATATTTTGTGTTTACCTATTAAATGGAGGCACATTTTTCTATAAGTTATTTCCCTAAAAATGTTCCCTTCTAAATAAATCATTCTTCTCCTGGCACTGATAATACAACAACGACATTTTGTATATTTCAGATATTTGTTCTTTCTCCCCTTTTGCTTTGGTATTTGTTTGCCAATAGGGTCTGTAAGTCTTGTTCAATTTTGAAACTTCCAGGCACATTATTTGTAACACATAAGTTGCATTTGTAACAAAAACATATAACGTTTCAAACAAATAATTTGGACGTCATAATCCTGCAACGTCATATTTTGGTGGGAAATGTTTTCAAATTGCAATTTTATCGCGATTTCTCTGTGTCACATGACGAGACTTATAAACCCTATGTACATATACCTTTTGTATGTTATTTGTTCTTGAGGTATTTTTCCATTGAGTATAAATTCTATAAACTTATCTCTGATTATTCCAGTATTTTACTTGTTTGGAGACCACTGAGTATTATTTCTATAAAATTTATCTCTAATTATTGGAGATTTATACATGTAACTCTTCACAATGAATATTATGTACAGGTTCATTATAGAAACAATTTATGAATCTTGGTAATCAAATCTTATTTATAACTGAAAGAAATTCATACAATGTCAATTCATACAATGTAAATAATAGCTCTGTCCTTAGTTGAATTTTGGCTTTTATATTTAGATCCTTTTGGTTATTTGTTCTCTATCATCTTTTACACCAGACACATTTTGGTTAATGGACTTCCAAGTGTTTTGGTTTTATCTGCACTGATGAGACATAAGTTGTCGAAATGGGCATATGCAGAAAATAAATTAACAGTAACTTCGGTATTTTGTTATTTATTATCACTGGGTTGATGCCTCTGCTGGTGGACTGTTAGTCAATGAGGACATTCACCAACCCAGTAGTCAGTACTATTGATGCTGACCAGAGAACCAATTTTATTGAATCTTGCAATATCTAAATTTTACAAAATTTTGTTTAAAACTGAGGAGTATCTCCCTCGTGCATAGCTATGTCCTTAGCTAAATTTTGGCTTTTTATTTAAATCCTTTTATATTCAAACCCTTTTGGTTATTTGTTCTCTATCAGCTTTTACGAGCTTTTGGGTTAATGGACTTCCAAATGTTATGATTTGATCTGCATTGACGAGACACACATTGCTGAAATGCACATATGTAGAAAATAAAATAACAGCAACTTCGGTATTTTGTTATTTATAGAAAATCTATGCACCAAACTTGACATTGTGCAATGATAATTTTTTGTTCAAGAAACTCAACTAAAACAGAAGATATTAACATTGATATGTACATAAAAAATTTGGATTGTAATACTGATAAGGGTACTATCCTTGATTTTCTCTTATTATCAACAATAATGAAAACCAATGCAAGAATGGTTGCATTTTGAAATTCTTTACTTTCATTCTCAGAAACATATCTACTAATCTTGCTAATTCTTGTAATATCTTACCCATTTAATATCATCCGATATTGCCATGGCAACATATCTATCAGTAATGCCATCTGTCCTGGCACCCAATTCAATATTATACTGGTTAGCTGTTGTAACTTGCCATGTGGCAATATATTCACAGTAGGGTTCCCAGCATCCTTCTGGTACCCTGTAACATCCCTTACTCCTACCACATTCAGCTGTGTTAATAACTGGTATCAGTTGATCTTTCTAAAAATATAAAGTAAGCAATGAACCGTTAAACTGTGTTCCGCAATATGATGCATGAAATGAAGGTCAAAACAAGAATATGTGTCTAACAGACACAATGCCCCACCTCACAACTATTTTGAACAATGCTAAATTTCGTGATCAGTAAAGCATGAAGTTGGTTGCATTGATATATTTTCATTATGATTTTTGTTTAACTATACCCTAATGGGTATTTAATTTAATGGGTGTTTAATGATAATAGCATACATCCCCTCACAGAAAAGAAACTTCAACCTATGGATAAACCTCGAACTATCCCCTTTTTTCCGTAATCAATGAAGCATGAAGTAAGTGGCATGGGTAAATGTTTTTTTTTGTTTATTTATTTACTATTGTGTATTTATACAAAGTTTAATAATAAAAGCATAAACATCTGTCAAAAAAAGATTAAATCTGAGGTTAAATCTCATACTATCCCCCTTTTTCCATGATCAGTGAAGCATGAAGTTGGTAGTAAGGATAAATTTTTATCATGATTTTCATTTAACTATACCCTAATGTACATTTATACAAAGTTTCATAATAATAGCACACATCTTTCACAGAAGAAAAACTTCAATCTAAGGGTAAACCTCATAATACCCCCCTTTTTCCATTATCAGTGAAGCATGAAGTTGGTAGCATGGATAAATTTTTATTATGATTTTTGTTTAATTATACCCTAATGTGTATTTATACAAAGTTTCATTACTATAGCATACATCCTTCACAGAAAAAAAANNTTAAGTGGAATGTACCACTTACAAAATATTTTCATCTGTTCTTTCAGTATCTTAGATCTGGACTTCACCTCAAACTTTAAAATTCTTGATGAAATGTAGGTAAAAGTTACCTAATTTTTATGCCCCGCCTACGAAAGTAGAGGGGCATATAGTGTTCGGGTCTGTCCGTCCGTCCGTTCATCCGTTTGTCCGACCGTCCGTTCGTCCCAAGACAGGTTTACCCACAGGCTGAAGTTTTTTTTTCTCTGAAGGATGTACACTATTATCATTAAACTTTATGTAAATACAGATAAGAATCTAATTCAACAAAAATCATAATAAAATTTTACCCTGGCAACTAACTTCATGCTTCACTGATCACGAGAAAAAAGTGTGATAGTATGAGGTTTACCCACAGGTTGAAGCTTTTTTTCTGTGAAGGATGTATGCTATTATCATTAAACTTTATATAAATACACATTTGCTTCTAATTAAACAAAAATCATAATAAAATGTTGCCCTGGCAACCAACTTCATGCTTCACTGATCACGGGGGAAAAAGCGTGATAGTATGAGGTTTACCCACAGGTTTAAGTTTTTTTTTCTGTAAATGATGTATGCTATTATCATGAAACTTTACATAAATACACATTAGCGTCTAATTAAATAAATTTCATGATAAAAATTCATCCATGTTACCAACTTCATGCTTCAATGATAATGGAAAAAAGGGGGGTAGTATGAGGTTTTCCCTCAAGTTGAAGCTTTTTTATATGTGAAGGATGTATGCTAATTTTATTAAACTTTATAAAAATACACATTAGCATCTAATAAACAAAATTCACTTCATGCTTTACTGATTACGAAATATACCATTGTTCAAAACAGTTGTGAGGCGGGGTATTGTGTCCGTTAGACACATATTCTTGTTTGTTCTTAATCTATAATGGATGGTCCTGTAGCAAGCAGTGCAGATCTGAAATTTAAGATGGCTACCATGGTCGATCTTATTTTAATATTGGACCATTTTGTTGAAAACATAAAAATTGCTGCATCTTGAAAACTGTTGCGTAGATGAAGTAAAATATTCCCCCGCCCGACAGACTTTGGGAGGGGCCTGTCTATCGGTTAGGTTGTATGATCCTTTATCACAAAATTAGTCCATGTGTCTTTTGAACAAGAAGTTATATAGATTTGACTAGAAGTTAATGTAGATTGATCAGCTTTTGTCCATAGTTGCTTCTTGATAGTGCAGTTATCGTGACCTGCATGTCATGCATGAGTGACATGGTTTAAGTTTTCATTGAATTCCAGATCTGAGATCCTAAAGCAGGAAGGGGAAATATATTTTGTCTGCAGATGCACCTTGGATACAAGGTTACTGATAACAAGAATATGTGTCTAACGGACACAATGCCCCGCCTCACAGCTGTTTTGTACAATGGTATATCCCCCCTTTTTCCATGATTAGTGAAGCATGATGTTGATTGTATTGGTAAATATTTTGAATATTTTGTTTACTTATATCCTAATGTATATCTGTATAAAGTGTCATGATAAAAGCATACATCCTTCATACAAAAAAAACTTCAACCTGAGAGTAAACCTCATACATGTACTACCCCCATTTTTTCCATGATCATTGAAGCATGAAGTTAGAAGCATGGATAAATTTTTATTATGAATTTTGTATAATCAGACGCTAATGTGTATATATATAAAGTTTAATAATAATAGCATACATCCTTCTTCAACCTGAGGGAAAACCTCATACTACCCCCCTTTTCTTCCATGATCATTGAAGGATGAAGTTGGTAGCATGGATGAATTTTTATCATGAAATTTATCTAATTAGACACTAATGTGTATTTAAGTAAAGTTTCATGATAACAGTATACATCCTTCACAGAAAAAAAAACTTCAACCTGTGGGTAAACCTGGTTTGGGACGGACAGACCCGAACACTATTTACCCCCCTACTTTCGTAGGCGGGGCATAAAAATCACCTCTTTAATTACTATTTTTGAAAAGTCTTGAAAAAGGTTAGTGAAGGACAATAAATACAGTATATTCCCTTTTGGAATTTTTTGGAACAAGGATACTATTTTTGGGTTTATACAATGTAAAGAAATGCCTTTAATAATTTTTTTTGGATAATATGATAAACAAAGAACATCTTCCTCTCTCAATATTTTCTCTGATAAAAGCCTAGGATCAAGTAATTAACTTTGTGTGGCCTATCAACAATTCTATTCTTGTCTAATAGGGCTTAATATAACTCAGTTACAGAGGTAAAGTTTTGTACATTTAACCAACGTCTGTGCTTTTTAATATTCTTCAATTTAACCTAATTGATACAGTAAAATCAGAATACAGGTAGAGTCTGTGGTTAATTAACTACACTGAAACATACACAAACTCTAATTTTATCTTACATTTGCTCTATTGTCTAGTGTTGGTAAATGATGTTCCTCGACAGGATTTGACAATTCTCTCAACCAATACTGACGTCCTAAAGATTCAACAATTGTTGCTCTGCAAAGTATAAAATCTTTATTATTGTTTTATTGGTGAAAAGAAATATAGTCAACTTATAACTACAATAATTAAAAAGATAATAAAATAATATTATATCTTATATTATAACTCACATAACACAAAAATCATTTTTGGCCAGAGATCAAAGTAAAACAAATAAACACACTGTTTCTGACTTCTAATTCAACTGTGTTAGATTTTAAGAATCTAACAACAGAGGAAGTATGACAATATCAGACACCCGAGGGAAAGATTTCTAGTCTCAAAAGATTGCTGGGTTTTATTTCTCATATATTCTCTCTAAATCCACAGAGAAATTTTTTGCAACATTGCCTGAACAAGACATACTTTTAAAACAATTTCTCTGGTATTGTTCTGTTAAATTTGATGTCAGATGATAAAGCAATATAATAATATGTACACTAAATACACTTATGATCAACGATGAGAACCCAGATGGGCAAAACAGAATTGTAAATAATATGTCAGTAAAAAACACTCAATTTTTTTGTCATGCACTATTGCAAGACAAAGAAATTTCACACCACTGAAAAAAAGGAACTGTTGTGTCTCAAAAAAGAAAACTAGAGCTATCGCCGAATGGCAACCAATTATGCCCCGCTTACTGAACACTGAATCAATAGGGTAAGTGCAACTCTTAAGTGTGTGTGGACACAATACAGGTGTGGACACAGTATAAGTGTGTACACAGTACAAGTATGGACATGATGAAATACTCCCCCCTTTTTTCCCATAAAATATCCAGTTGAATTATAGCCCTTTAAAATTTCTATCAGCAATTATATTTCCATGTTGTGAGCCCTTAATTCATTTCTATTGGTGGTAGGCAACATTTCTGTAAAGTTTCATACAATTTGAGGCATTTTTTATTTTCCTGCCTTTTTTCAGTTTCCATTGCAAAGGTGGCCATTTTGAAAATTCTGACCCAAAAAATCATTTCTATGGGTGCTAGATATCCTTCCTGTAAAGTTTCACCAAATTTGAAGCACTCTGAATTTTCCTGCCTTTTTTCAGTTTCTATGGCAACAGAAGCCCTTTTGAATATTCCAAAAGATATGTGTGTGCACATCTAATTATTATAAGTTAAGATTCCTTTGGGGTTGTTGAACTTTGCTTACAAAGTTTCTGAAAAACATCTCAAACAGAGGGACAGACAAGGGTAAAACAATATGCCCCCCGACTTTTCGTCGCAGGGCAAAAAATAGTTATTAAAGTTTTCAAAGTTGAATTCAAAAATTCATACAAACATTTTTTTATATATTTTAGTCAATCTAATTCTGAGCTGTCAACACAGAGATTTCTACTGCTCTTTAATATAACCTCAAGAATTACCTCTTTGTCTTGTTTATTCTAATGCAACATTTATGTAACAGATCATTTGATTGGTCAAAACGGACCGTCAATACACTATGTACATGCCTTGGACAAAATAGGTTCCCTGTCTAGTCTGGTTCCCTGTCAACTAACAACTACTTAAAACTTAAAACTAGAGCTGTCTGCAAAGCCAGACCAATACCCCTGCATCTGCATTTGAGTACCAAGGCATATCATTTTGAAATTTTGACCTTCAACCACAAATTTATTGGTAAGTAAATCTAACAGAAATAAATCCTGTCAGGAATGAAGTGGCATGTTATTTATAAAGAGTAATGCATTAAATAATATATGATAAGATGGCTAAAAGGACAATTCAACCAAGCTCTTGACAAAATGAACAAGAGTTTACTATCATAAATGTTAAAGGTCAAAGTCAAGGACAAAGTGACCTAAATTTGACACATCACCTTCCCATGAAGCATCCACACACCAAGTTTGATAATCCTAGGTGCTACATTACAAAAGTTTTGCTCCAGACACAAAAAGCACATGGTTTTACTATCATAAAGGTCAAAGGTCAAAGTCAAGGTCACAGTGACCTAAATTTGGTATGTGACACATCGCCTTCCTGCGATGCATCCACACACCAAGTTTGATAATACTAGGTGCTACGGTACAAAAGTTCTGCTCCGGACACAAAATGCAAATGGTTTAACTATCATAAAGGTCAAGGGTCAAAGTCACCTAAATTTAGTAAGCGACACATCGCCTTCCCAAGATGCATCCACACACCAAGTTTGATAATCCTAGGTGCAACGGTACAGAAGTTCTGCTCCGGACGGACATGAGAGGGGACGGACGGACAGAAGGACAGACATGGTGATTCCTATATACCCCAAACTTCGTTTGGGGGGTATAATAAAAATAAGACACAGATTTGTTTGATTGCATTTGAATCGCAATAACAGTACATTGTTTGAATGTCCAAGGATGTCAATCTTAGTTTGACGGTAAAAAAAAACCTGCTGCGCATAGCCCATAAACTGCATTTTTGACCGTCAACATCAACAGACATGTAAATAATGTACTGTTATTGCTGTATTGCTTAATTTGAAATTGGCTTACAAATGTAGTATTAATGACAGCAGATACCCAATGTCATCATTTCTTACCTGAAAATAATATGGCGCCTTTCTCTGTTTGGATTGGACCATCTAAATCTTATCTCTGTTTTATTTAATCTATCATTACTTTTTATTGATCTCTAAAAACAAATGAAAGACAAAAACATGAAAACACAGAACATCACCAAATTTGACAACAACAATCATATTTAGGTTTCTTCACAGATCTTTTTTTTTTCAATACAATATAATTTAAACACAAGTGATCTAAATTATTGTACAAATTTAAAACCATACTGTAAACTTGGAAATTTTCATGCCACCCTTTTTCGCAAATTTCAAAATAAATTTCACTTCACTGAGTTTTGAATTTGGGGTTGTTGGTCGAGCTACTAAATCACAATTGCATTAAAATATTTATGACAGTTTTATTTTCCTGCTTCCTCCCTTAACACAAAAGTAGCGAAAATTTTCCTGTTTACAGTATGTATTGCTGCTTTTTGCTGTTCAAAGCTCAATTTTCAGCGGATATCTCAGATAGGTCAAGGTTAGCAACACCATGCAGTGTTGTGCATGGTTGTGACATATCCGAGATTTAACCTCGTCATGAATAAAACCGTTTTCCATTAGCTATATAAATGATCCAAACAAAATATCTGTGGGCCAATGCCAACTAGTAATACCCCTAATTTCCACTTTCAGCATTTAATAACCTGGGCAGCTTTAAAGAAGCAAACCATGATAAAATGGAATCATGTGTCAAATTTACCAACATTTCCTGAGAAAAATTCCGTGAAAAATCATTCTTTCATGATCAAAGTGTCATAAATTGTCTTAATCGGTAAACGGAAACTAGTATTCTGACAAGTCTGAAACTAAATCTCACAATATGATATAATCATACAAGATTGTGAAAAATTTCTCTTTAACATGTTTAATGCAAAAAACACTTGTCTAAGTAGGTAAACAGGATGTAAGATCCAGTCAGGTCTGAAATACGTCCTACACTATGGAATGACTATACAAAACTTGTGTCTAAATTTTAGCTTTGTATCATTCACTGTTGCAGAGAAATGCTAGATAAAAGGTGTTACAGACAGATGGATGCATGGACAGAATGATAGGCACAAGTTTACGACTATACTCCTTAGTTTTCACTCATTAGAGTAGGGTTATAAAATTTCAATTACCAATTATAACTTTTCAAAACAAAATATGAATACTTCCTACAAGGGGAGACTCTTACACCTTAACTTACCCCTCCGCAGTCAAATTGTGTAGAGTATTTATTATCATCTAAGTTTTCAAATTGTCCCACAGGATCTTCATTGATTATTTTTCCTTCACCATCAATGTATAATGCTTGTAACATAAATATAACAAATGTTCTGGTAGGATCTGTAGACTTGATGCTTACTGAAACAGGTGAGAAATATACAGGTGTTACATGTCATCAAAGATCTAATACACATATTCCTATGTTACTGAAACGGGTGAGAAATATACAGGTGTTATATGTCATGAAAAATCCAATAGACATTCTGCAGGATTTCAACTATTAACTACAATACTGAGGCTTGTTTAGGGTATATTTGGATACAGGATATTTAATATTGTAACAATGGGATATGGGACACTTTGGCTGTGGGATATGGGAAATGTCAATAATATTTGAGGTATGTTCAAAGAGATATTTTAGGCCAGACTTACTGGGATATGGGGGATATTGGGACCCCTAAACAAGCCTCAATAACAGTTACTTTATCATTCCTCTTTATTACAACTTTGCATAAGGATCAGAACATTCAACAAATATAGAGAATTTATCTTTTCCAGCTCCTGATTTATCTTTCAAAACAATATATGTCTCACTGATAGTGTGACGGGTGTCTTTATCGTGGCAGGACATGCTCACCTTTCCAGTGCACCTGTTGTCATTCCCGGTTTTCATGGTAGTTCACACTATGAGTGTCTTAGTTCTTAATGTCGTCTTTTTATTTCTGAGCTTGTGACTGTCTCATGTCCTTAATTTGTCTTTGTTACTGTTTTTGCCATGTCTTTGGACTTTGATTTTTATGATCATCACTTCCCTTGTTCCTTCAGAATTTTACTACTGTTATTTGGTTACCTTTCCGGAGCACCTGTTGATACTTTCAGTATTTGTGGGGTTCACACTGCCAGTGTGTTAGTTTTGTGGGGTTCACACTGCCAGTGTGTTAGTTTTGTGGGGTTCACACTGCCAGTGTGTTAGTTTTGTGGGTTCACACTGCCAGTGTGTTAGTTTTAATGATCCTTTTTTTTTTAATTTGTTTTCTCTTTGTCATGTGCATGATGTGTGCTACATCTGCCAGGTTATTGGATTTGTTTTCTAGAATTTTCCCTTTCCTGTTAGCGTATGTCCTCTTTTGCCAATGTATTCTATACACTTAAATGTGATAATTTGGTTTAGAAAAGTCAGATTTTTTTTCTTCATTATAACCATGCTAACAATATTTGCAATGTTCTAATATTATGTCATGATGTTCAAATTTTTCTGTGATGTAACTAGGGTATGTAAGTCTCTTTTAAATTCTAAATTGTACTTGGAAGTTGCAGTTTCAGGAAAATAATGTCACAAACCACAATTCAAAGGTCAAAATCCTCATGATGAAATATCTTATTTTTGCACAAAACTCATTGGGATATCTTATTTTTGCATGAAACACAGGATGAGATGTCTAATTTTGGCAGGAAATGCATTGGGATGTGTTATTTTGGCAGGAAATGCACTGGGATGTCTTATTTTGGCAGGAAATCAATTGGTATGTCTAATTTTGGCAGGAAATGCATAATGAGATGTCTTATTTTGGAAGGAAATGCATAATGAGATGTCTTACTTTGGCAGGAAATGCATTGGGATGTCTTATTTTGGCAGGAAATGCATTGGGTTGTCTTATTTTGGCAGGAAATGCATAATGAGATGTCTTATTTTGGCAGGAAATACATTGGGATGTCTTATTTTGGCAGGAAATGCATTGGGTTGTCTTATTTTGGCAGGAAATACATAATGAGATGTCTTATTTTGGCAGGAAATGCATGATGAGATCTTATTTTGGCAGGAAATACATTGGGATGTCTTATTTTGACAGGAAATGAATTAGTATGTCTAATTTTGGCAGGAAATGCATTGGGATGTCTTATTTTGGCAGGAAATGCATTGGGATATCTTATTTTTGCACGAAACACATGATGAGATATCTTATTTTGGCAGGAAACACATGAGATGTCTTATTTTGGTAGGAACCTTATTGGGATGTTTTATTTTGGCAGGCAACTCATGAGCAGATGTCTTTTTTTCCAGGTAATTTCATGTCTTGCCATGACAAATAGTTGCAGAAGCCAAACATAGAAATCGTAATTCTGCCACAACAGATCCCCTGCTGTTTGTGGGACCATATATTACTTGCCTCCAACAGATCCCTTTCTGTCCAAACAGATCCCCCTGTTAGCTTTTCTACATTGTAATGTGAGTGGTATCATCTCTTAATTACCCCCAACAGATCCCCCTGTTGGCTTTTCTACATTGTAATGTGTGTGGGATCATCTCTTACTTACCCCCAACAGATCCCCTGTTGGCTTTTCTACATTGTAATGTGTGTGGGATCATCTCTTACTTACCCCCAACAGATCCCCCTGTTGGCTTTTCTACATTGTAATGTGTGTGGGATCATCTCTTATTTATCCGAACAGATCCCCCTGTGTGTGGGATCATTTCTTACTTACCTCCAACAGATCCCCTGTTGGCTTTTCTACATTGTTATGTGTGTGGGATCATCTCTTACTTACCCCCCAACAGATCCCCCTGTTGGCTTTTCTACATTGTAATGTGTGGGATCATCTCTTACTTACCCCCCNCCCCCCCCCCCCAACAGATCCCCTGTCGACTTTTCTACATTTTAATGTGTGGGATCATCTCTTACTTACCCCCCAACAGATCCCCCTGTCGGCTTTTCTACATTGTTATGTGTGTGGGATCATCTCTTACTTATCCGAACAGATCCCCCTGTGTGTGGGATCATTTCTTACTTACCTCCAACAGATCCCCCTGTCGGCTTTTCTACATTATACTTAGTATCATCCACCATAATCCGGAATGGAGATGGAAAAACATTGGGTTTTACATCGGTTGGCTTTTTTAAAAATTCCAAATTACTGCATGTACAACATTCATATTTTTCTACAAGACTATTGGCAGGTTTCCATAGTAACAGTAATAATGTGGGGAAAAGAATGCTGCCCATCATATTATGCACCTCTGAAAATATAAAATAGAATTAAGTTAATACATTTAAAAATAATATTGATACATTAAAAAATTGAGGCCTATGGATAAAACAAAACAACTTATATTTAACATGAAGTTCACAACAGAAGCTGAAGTCATCCACTAACACAAACTGCAAGCTAAAGACATCCAAAACCAAAAGCTGCTAGTGTAAGTAATCCCCAACCACAAACTGCTAACTCAAGATATCTCCTTTAACAAACTGCTAGCTTGCAATCTGCTTAAGACATCTATTCCATAACTACTAGCTTCTGATATATGTACATGTATCCCTTCACACATGTACAGAAGGTTTACTATACAAAATCAAAGCTCCTTAATAAAGACAGCAAGCTGAAGAAATGCTATGCAACTCAACTGAATATATACCAATTACAACTAGTAGAACATTAGAACATAAATGTTCTTTTTTTGTTGTAATGTGATTTTCAGGTATGATGTTTTACCAAATTTTCACAAACTCTCTCCTCTAGTGTTATACAGTTACATTTATATACCCATCTCTTGAACCTTTTTTTCTGTAAACAAACATATGAAAACATCTTAGAATGCTGCTAAAGAATCACTTTTTTAAAGAAAAATTTATTTGTTTGTTTGATTGAACGAGGTTAAACACCATTTTCAGCAGTACGGTATGTTTTGGCGGTCAGTTTAAGTAGTGGAGCCCTAGTTCCTAGAGGATCTAATCTAACTCAGTGACCTGTGAATATTTTCACCAAATTTATTCACGATCACTAACTTAGCCACATGTTTGTGGTGGCCTAAGATTTAGAAATAATATAACACTTATATGTGGTAATTGTATACAAGTAAAGAAATTTTTATTTACTGTAGCTGGTATTGAGGATATAAATAAATGAAGCTGTCATTAAAATGTTATGTACCTTTAGGAAGTTACTCACTTCAGTACAAAGTACTTTATAAGTAGGTACTTCACCATCTTTTCATACTTTATTAATTATCCATAACAGCACTTAAAGTTATATCAATATCCTTCTTGTTATTGTCAATTTTCAATCAGTCATTTAATCAATTCATTCAACTTGAAACAAAATTCTGTCCATATTGTACATGTTGTAGTGGTCAAAACATTTTTCATTATGAGAAGTTTCTTCAAAAAATATGTTCAGATAATTGCTGGTAAAGAAAAGAATACTGTACATCGTACCTGCAGAAAGTGCACAAAGAAAAACATCTCCAATACTGAAGGCTAATACAATTGTACCTCTTTAGACCATGAATCCTTATGTCGCCGAGACTGAAAGGTAAACTCATAAGACTGAAGGCCAATGTCTATGAGACTTAATGCTAATTTTGTCTCTAAGACTAAGGGAAAATATCAATGACACTGGAGGCCAAAGTCTCTAAGATTAAAAAGGAATGTCTTTGAGACTGAAGGTTAATGTCTCTGAGACTGAAGGCTTATGCCTCTGACACTGAGGGCTAAAGTCTATGAGACTGAAGGCTTATGTCTCTGAGAATGAAGGCTTATGTCTCTGAAACTGAAGGCTGATGTCTCTGAAACTGAAGGTTGATGCAGTGTTTTTTCTCACCTTTTTGGGACTGGGTCCAGGTCCTTTTTAATTGGGAAATTTTTCGGTATTTGGGAAAAACAAAAAAGCATTATATGAGGCATAACTTCACACCTACAACCAATTAAGCAAATAACACCATTACAGAGAGTATTCCAAACATTGTTTACCTTGCAAAAAGGCCATTTCAAACATTTACCAAGGTTGATTATTATTTTAACTAACAGAAGAGCTTAGATTGGGAAAATTGGTCATGTTTTTGGGAAAATATAAGTATATTTCCCATTGGGACTGGGTCCTATAAACGTACCCAAATTTGATAGAAAAAAAAAACACTGTGATGTCTCTGAGACTGAAGGCTTATGTCTCTGAAACTGAAGGCTAATGTCTCTGAGACTGAAGGCTTGTCTCTGAGACTGAAGGCTAATGTCTCTGAGACTACAGGAAAATGTCTCTGATACTGAGGGCTAATGTCTCTTAGACTGAAGGCTAATGTCTCTGAGACTAAAGGCTTATGTCTCCGAGACTGAAGGCTAATGTCTCTGAGACTGAAAGCTAATATCTCTGAGACTATAGGCTAATCATGTCTCTGAGACAATAAAGGGCTACGCCGAGCGCAGCATAATACGACCGCAGCATGTCGACCACTGAAATTTCAACAAAAGTGGTTTAAAGTGAATGTGGACACAGTAAAGAGCTTGACACAATAATTAGATGGACACAAAAAGAAGCTAGACACAGTTATTAGCTAGAAACAAAATAGAGAANTGAAGGCTAATGTCTCTGAGACTAAAGGCTTATGTCTCCGAGACTGAAGGCTAATGTCTCTGAGACTGAAAGCTAATGTCTCTGAGACTATAGGCTAATCATGTCTCTGAGACAAAAACCTAATGTCTTTGAGACTAAAACCTAATGTCTCTGAGATTTAAGCTAACTGTTACCAACCCTAACTACTCAAAGGTCACTAATCCTAATGTCCTCCTGTCTCTAAGACTGATGGTTGATGTCTCTGAGACTGGAGGTTGATGTCTCAGAGACTGGAGGCCAATATCTCAGACCATGCATCCTTATGTCTCAGAGACTGACGGCCAATTTCTCTGAAGTGAAGGTCTATTTCTCTGAGTTTGAAGGTGAAAGTCTATGAGACTCAAGGTCGATGTCTCTGAGTCTCTGAGACAGAAGGCTAATGTCTCTGAGATTTAAGCTAACTGCTTCTAACACTAAAAACTTATGTTTTGAAGGCTAAAGATTTAAATCTTATTATTTAGCATGCTATGTGTGTGGGGGAGTCTTGTATTATTAATAAAGGAACATACTGTTGTTTTGTCTTAATGGCTATGCTTTGGGTTAGAGCCAAAACATTCTCCATGTACATTTGTACTTCAGAAATACCAGTGTATAATCTGTGATGTAATCTGGATAAACATCAGTTGTTTGTAAGAATGGAAGCCATTGTTTTACTTTACTAGACTGTTAATTACTTTCTCAGAGAATTTAATAAATGAAATAGATTATTCAAGTTTATTGTAATATATTATTTTTGGACAGTACTATCTTTCTGGCAAAAGAGAGAGCTTATATTCATGGCAGAATGAAATTTTATAATAAAATTAATGTTTTTGCACTTTTAGAAGAGATTCTTCTGCCATCCATACAATCATGACAATAATTTTAGATATTAGTAGTGAACAACAAACCAACATTTTTAATGCACATTTCTGAGTTGTAAATTTCCAATTTGATGTAATAAAAGATATCCTGAATTCTCATCCCCGCCCGCCCCCGATTTTTTTCACCCGCCTCAAAAAATTTTATTCTGATTTTTGGCCAATATGGGTAAATTTCTTTTAAAATGACGGCATTTTTCACAAAATTTGATAAAAAATATAAAATAAAATTTGCCCGCCCGCCCCAAATTTTGAGAAAAAATGGATGAGAATGTAGGAATTATTTTATTATGGCCTAAAATTAAGCATTTTAATTTCTGAAAACTTAAATCACACATTAAATGTATTTTTTGTTTGTTCTTGATCTTTGGAGTTGTAAGTCACCTAGGCCTATGTAACACACAAATGATCACATATTTTGTGTTGTGTATGGATTGTGCATATTGGATTATGATATGTTTACTGCCATCAAGCTAATAAGTGTCATTAGGCAAAGGTATATTCATTGATGGATTGCAAATAAAATACGATAATGCTCAAGGCTCATTTTTAGCCATTTTTTCACCTAACTTTATTTAGAATCATGGGTAATATATGGAGAAGGCAATCTTCAGCTACCGCGGTAGTAGAAATTAAATTAAAATTTCTTTTATTCATAAGAATATATTATATTTTTTAACAGATTCCAATTTATAGTTTGAACTATGAGTTTAAACTGACTGTTTAGACCCAAAAATACCCAAACCAAAAATGAAGCCTGCCCTTTATCAGACTCTTCATTGTTCATCTTTCTTTTCTTTTATTTTTTTTTTTTGTGAAAATGACTTGGAAGCACTTGCTGGCTTGCCTCTGTGTAGCTATGTGCCTGTAAGAACACTTTGCCAGTTACATTTGTAATTTTATGTTGGTTGACGATCCATGAATATTTAAATACATGGATGTAGCATTTGTGTGTTTTACATCTAGCACGAGTTCCACTCAAACCAGTGATTTATCATGGTAAGTCTTTGGCTGTACTGTAATTTTATGTTGGTTGACTATCCATGAGTAATTAAAGACATGGATGTAGCATTTGTGTGTTTGACATCTAGCAATGAGTTCCACTCAAACCAGTGATTAGGCATGTCAGAGGGGCTGCCCTGAACTTCCTATGATCACCATGTACCATCCGTAAACAGGATATAGGTACCAAGACTGGTTTTCGTTCAACTTTCAATGACAGTTACCATTAGTGTACGTAGCTCCAGTTTATAGGTACTTAGTAGCTATACACTGGTATCCCCGTACTTCATTGAAGTTTAAAGGAAAACCAGTCCTGGTACCTATATCCTGTGTACGGATGATACACGTTGATGATGTATAAACAAAGCTTATTGCTTAAAGGCCTCATGGTGACTTCAAGATGAAGAAAAGCAATAAAAAGGTTGTTCTTTTGCTTGATTTTACCATGTATTTCTAGAGACTGTCTCATGTGTTTTTACTCCATATCCCTTGACTGTTTATATTAATCCCCTTGGATTCCCACTGAAATCAACACATATTACACATTGTATAATACTGATTTTACTTTGAAATATTTTACTGAAGTCAAATTTATTGAAAAAGGAAACACGCCATCATACCAACAAGTATAACTGTTAAGTATTTCCTGACGATTGTAAAGTTCAAATAAGTGTTATGATAACAAAAGAATTCTAATGTAAAGTTGCCAATACATAATGGAATGATGATTGATGATTGTACAATATAATCTCTCATCAGTACAATTATATCCTGTATCAGTTCTTATGTCCAGCCAACTCACAAGCAGCAAAGCTTGGTACTAAATAAATGTGTTGGAACATATTTCACCACATAATTTTCAGTTTAGGGCATCAAATCCACCAAAGATCTCACTTAAGCCCACCCAATTTATATATATATATATATATATTCTAAGGGGAGTCAAAAAATTTCAAATTCAAATTTCAATTTTTTTTTATTAGACATGTATAGGCCATATAGTCAACTTCATATACACTCTAGTTTTAATTCCTACAAGTCTTAATAGACCCTAGATGCTTTGTTTTGAATCGTTTTAACCTTGAGATGGGATGTTGTCTCCTTGACATTTGCCCCCTTTCCTTTCTTTTTCATATACATATCCCTCCCCCTCCATTCCCCACATCAATACTTAGGGAGCAACCATTTGATTTTTATGGGGGGCTATGGTCAAATTTTTAAAAAAAAGGCAGGACGGTTACCTATAGCAAATAAAAAACCAGGATGACTATGCGGGTTAATCCAGGACAGGCTTGGAACAAAAATAAAAAGCCAGGATAGAAGTTACACACAAAAAAAATCCAGGATGAAAAATTTGACCATAGCCTCCCCCCCCCATAGCAATCAAATGGTTGCTCCCTTATAATTACAATAAATCATCCTATTTTGTAAAATAAAATTCGAGCAAAATCCGTCTAATTTCTAGACCTGATCATGTAGAGCCTCAGTGTTTGTTCAGACCACAAACTACCTATGATTTCATTCACACACATTCATACAGAATAGTTTATTACCATTGACATAAAATTTGTCTTCAATGGTTGATGAAAATATGAAATATACATCACTCTCACTGATATAGATTTTATAGATGATATCACACCCTATGTCTAGATTACATAGTTATCTGCCCCTGGGCAGGACATTGAAAAATGATAAAATGACACAAGTTCAAAGGATAATGTTTCATCCCTGTACAGATGAATGATCAGAATTACCCTGGGGGAGAGTCACACCCATACTTGACAACATGCATTACAAACAAACATATTACTACATTTTTTACTTTCATTTATCTTTTGTTTTATTTTAGTGTTTGTATACACAAGCCTAATCTCATATAATTTTGGGTAAATCTAATAATAATAATAATAATAATAATATTATAATATTCTTTATTACAAGAGGGTTACACAGTTAGCAATACAACTAATCTTCCCTGAGGCCCTCACAAGTTAAAAATAATAACAAATAAACAATAATATACATTTAACAATACAACATGTACAACAATAAATTTCATTTAAACTGAGTTTCCCCAAGGAATTCAAGGAATAAATCCATGGAAACCGATGCTTATCACAGGAAATTATTTTACCTTACACATTCAGTTCAGTATAGCAGCCACCATGCCCCTTATTGTAGCTTCTCAGCTGTGATTTCAATTAAATGCTTATGTATGGATTTTACATTAATTTTACAAAATTATTACTATTATCATATAAGAAGGAGTTCAAAACATTTTCACAGAAAATCTAAACAAAAGACCAAAATAAGGCAATGTTAATATCACGTTTGTTACTGAAATTCAATAAAATTTCACAAAATGTGGCATTGAATTAAATGCAAAATTTTCGGTGCAAAATTGATCGAAACGATTATAAAATGTCCATTCATTCATTGTGGTTATATTCCAGTCGTAATTTTCATAATTATTTACAGAATATTAACAATAGATATATCAATCGTGTTGATATCTTGTCTATTGAATAATCCTATCATTATGAATGTCATGGTTTTCTGCACATTTGAATTTTCTAAACAGATTTGAACTGTGTATGTGGGTGTCAGATTTAATATGCATTTAAAGGTATTGGAGGAGTGTTTTTTGATGTACCGGTACATGTATTAATCATATTAAGTATATAATGATTATGTTTACATTTCGGTTTAAAAAATATTTTAGTATTAGACACTGCTATGACTTTTTTATTCCTTTGAACCCTGTTCTTTACTCATTATTTAGAAATCTTATCATTTAATTGATTCCCATCAAAATATAAGACATATACTTTTTTTTATATCGATCCTCATCTACAAATATTGTCATTGTTACAAAGACTAAGAAACAACTGCTGGGATTTCATTATACCGAATCACACCAACACCCTTATGGCATCTACAAGAAGCAGTGTAATGATCATGATGATGTTTGGGTCCCCTCCTCCATATTAACCCCACAAAGGCCATCACCACCCCATTACCATGACTGCAATGATTTCTGCCCTTAAACTAATTTCATGTGAAATTTACTGTTTACATTTTTTTGTTGAGGTTTGCTAGAAAATTGTCAGGACTCTATGCAGACAATTTATATACATATTTGTACCTAAGTGGTGTTTTAATGTTAGCATAATTTTGTATTTGACATACAGCAGAAAACTCTATTGGTAGAAAGGATAGTGAAAAGTGTCTTCAAGCCCCCCCCCCCCCATTTTTTTTTTCTAAGAACGGACCTAACTACCTGTTTCAGGTGGTGTTGTTCAAAGTGTCCTGTAAAAACCAGCAGTTAAATAATGACCATTTGTTCAGCCCTTTATGACAACTATCCTTCTCTGCCTAATATATATACAAAAAAGATAAGTTTTAAATCAAATATCATCAAAGAGTGTATATATGCAGTGACTTTACCACCGCTTTAACTCTCCATGTTATATACAAATCTAGACAAAGAACATGTGTTTGTAGAGAACCAAGGCAAAACTCCTATCAGCTGACTGACATAGAAAGTGGCAGGGGACAAAAAGTTTGATATGCAGTGACCTATATTCTATCAGGTCAGTGACTCTACCACCATTTGAACTCTCCATGTTATAAACAGATTTAGACAAAGAACATATGTTTCTAGTGTACCAAGGTAAATCTCCTATCAGCTGACTGAGAGAGAAAGTGGCAGGGGACAAAAAGTTTGATATGCAGTGACCTATATTCTATGGTCAGTAACTATACCACCATTTGAACTCTCCATGTTATAAACAGATTTAGACAAAGAACACATGATTCTAGTGTACCAAGGCAAATAAGTTTGATATGCAGTGACCTATATTCTATGGTCAGTGACTCTACCACCATTTGAACTCTCCATGTTATAAACAGATTTCGACAAAGAACACATGTTTCTAGTACTAGTGTACCAAGGTAAATCTTTTCTCAGCTGACTGACAGAGAAAGGGGTGGGGAAAAAAGGTTTGATACACAGTGACCTATATTCTATGGTCAGTAACTCTACGACCATTTGAACACTCCATATGTTATTAACAGATTTAGACAAAGAACACATGTTTCTAGTGGACCAAGGCAAATAAGTTTGATATGCAGTGAATTATATTCTATGGTCAGTGACTTTACCACCACTTGCACTCTCCATTGATGTTATATTTAGAGTAAGACAAAGAACACATGTTTCTAGTTTACCAAGGCAAATCTTTTCTCAGTTGACTGACAGAGAAAGGGGTGGGGATAAAGAGTTTGATATACAGTGACCTATATTCTATGGTCAGTGACTTTTCCACCACTTGCACTCTCCATCTATGTTACAAACAGAATTAGACAAAGACCACATGTTTCTAGTGTACCAAGGCAAATCTTATCTCAGTTGACTGACAGAGAAACATACAATGAATGACAGATCATTGGCAAAGATGTTTATTAATTAATGAAATCATTCAAGAAAATGAGTCAGCGATAATTATACTTGCAGCATCCCGTCAGGTGTATAAATTCATGAATATTTTTTACAGTTATCTGTACAGATTAAGTAACAGTGCCAAAATAACTAAATGATTCAAGACACCAGCTTCCAAAAATTTTGTAATCATGTTATTTTTTTAATAAATCAGCTGTGAGACAGTAAAATCTCTTCATGTACAAATGTAGATCAAACGTCTAACATGTAATCTTATAAGAGGGTTATTCTGTTTTTATCATAAATGCAATGTAAAAATTGACCACCCTACATACCTCTCTCAAGTCTGACAAATCCTGATATAATCAGTTTCCTCTGTATAATCTTAAATTGTTCTGAATTTGTCACATTATTATACATTGAATATTGCAATGATGAAATAAACAAAGTTGTTAACTATTACTATACACTGCTATATGTCTATCCTAAAAACCAATCTGTCTTGAATGCAACGAAAAATTTATGTTTTTCAACATTTCGTAACAAAGTCCACATTTCTTCAAACAGGAAGTACAAATCTCAAAGGACTCGTAATAGGACGTTAATGACAACTAACCATATAGAGGTTGTATACAGATTTTAAATCAATCCTCCCCTAGAAGCCGAGAAAATATTGACAGAAATAATTTTTGTACCAATGGACAGATGGACCAATGTACAGACAGACCAACAGACGGACAGACAAGGTGAATGCTTTATACCCCAATTTCTAATGTGTGGGGTGTAATATACAATGAGTTAACATCTTCCCTAGATGCAGTATGTATTAGATATTTAGAATAAAATATACCATACGATTTCATTTTAAAGTCTGTCATACATCAAGAACTATGAAATTACAGGTTTAATGGTCATCAAAGTTCATGTATACTGCTAAAAAAATCAGTTTAGCCAATTAAACTGAGGACAGAGGATATGTCTCGCCCGCCCCTTGCATTGCCTTAATTTGCACATTGATCTACTGAAGCAGCAATAAAAATCAATTATAATTCTTTAACTGTGTTTACAATTTCCTTGGTAAAAATGATGTGATCACTCATGCATGACTAAGGGGCCAGGACCACCATCTGGGTGTGGAATCGGTATGTACTTCTCAAGACCCAATTGCATGTCAAATATCAAGTGGATAGGACTACTGGTACAGGCTGTACAAACTGCTTGCTAAAACCTTTAAGTGATCGTTCATATGTGACTAAGGGGCCAGGGCCATCATCTGGTTGTGGAATCGTTATGTACATGTACATGTACTCTCAAAGACATTACTGCATGTCAAATATCAAATGCCTTGGACTACTGGTATAGGCTGTACAAAATGCTTGCTAAAAACTTACAGTGATCGTTCATGCATGACTAAGGGGCCAGGACAACCATCTGGGCGTGGAATCGGTATGTACTCCCAAAGACGCAGCTGCATGTCAAATATCAAGTGCCTAGGACTACTGGTATAGGCTGTACAAACTGCTTGCTAAAAACTTAGTGATTGTTTATGCTTGACTAAGAGGCCAGGGCCACCATCTTGATGTGTAATTGGTATGTTCTCCCCAAGAAGCAACTGCATGTCAAATATCAAGTGCCTAGGACTACTGGTATAGGCTGTACAAACTGCTTGCTAAAAACTTA